>CAKNXH010062885.1:0-10245 GCA_932178445.1 Andricus quercusramuli | reverse complement strand
CTTATGTTCTGTAATTGTTATGGCACACGATTGTAACAATGTTATGTATAAATGTTCCCTTTTTGTTATGTAACATTTACAGAACGTGTCCGTTGGGTTCTGACATCCAATTTATTATAAAATTAATTTATATTTGTTATTTTAGATAGATAATGCTTTATTCCTTGTATGACCTTTACAGCCTTTTACAATTCTTCCCTCTATACAATTAAGATTTAAGATTTCTACAATTGAGATATACATTACAAAAGTGTATAACTACAATATTTTAAGACATCACCCATACATCATTCCTCGTTCCACTCATTCATTCATCCCTCTCTTCCTCCCTTTTGTTTCTAGCCATTTCTTGAAATTCCCGTATGTATCCGCATAGCTCAGTGATCGGTTCTTTTTTCAGCACACTTATTATTTTGCCCCTTTTGTCTAAGCCATCTTCTTTTTTCCACCAATTCTCAACCCACTTTGCTTCCTGCCCCACTATCGCCACCGCTCCCTTCTCACATTCTATAATATGCTCTAGTGATTCCATTTCTTCTCCGCATATCCGACAGCCTAAATCCTTAAAACCTTTTTTTCCTGTCTTCCCTACATTACCGCACCTCAGTCTTGCCCATTGCTCTTTATCTCCTTCTTTTATACTCCCTCTTTCCCAATACTTCTCCCTATCTGCATTACTTTTGCATTCTTTGTACCAATCACAGTACTTAGATTTATCTATTCTTCCCCAATCCTCCTGTATTCCCTGCTCTTCTTTTATTCTTACTCCTATGTCTAGTTCTTTGTTTAGTTCCTCTAGCTCCTCCTGGTTTCTCATTCTCTTACATGTTATTCCATTCCCTACTTCCCTCATTGCCTTTTCCAGTTCCCTACCCCATTCCGTTGGACATCCATTCTCAATGCCTCTTATTTCTTCTCTGAGACATATTCGAGGCCACCTATCATCTTCCATTTGCACTATCTTACTGATATACTCCCCCGCTCTTCTTCTAGCTTCTACTTCCATCCTTCTAACTCCCGCCTCCATTCTCCATAAATACCCCGGTGTGTTGTTATCTACCCCAAGTGCCATTTTTACGCACTTTCCCTGCGCCTTTTCCATTTCCTCCCTTCTTCCCCATCCCCATATTTCTACCCCATACATGAAGCCCGACTTTACTAATGCGTTCATTAAATATAATCTTCTTCTCAACCCTTTTACTCTCGACCTTTTCATTATCCCCCATGTTGCGTTCGCCGCTATCTTCGCTTTCTTTCCGATATTCTGCAGATGTTTCCTATAAGTCATGCCTGTCGAGAACCAGAATCCAAGATATTTATATCTATCCACTATTTCTAGGCATTTCCCCTTAAATTTCCAACTTACATCCTTCTTCCTTCTCCCCCCTTTTCTAAATATCAATATTTTACTTTTCTCTACATTCACTTCCATCCTATTCCTATCTACATACTTCTCTAGTGTTTTGAGCATCTCCTTCAGACCTATCGCATCATTCGCCACTACAGCTACATCGTCAGCAAACTTCAATGCATAAATTTTCTTGTTCCCTATTACTGTCCCTCCCTCATTCTTTCTTTCCCATTCGTCTTCTAGATCATTCAGCCCTATTATAAATAATGTTGAGCTCAACGGGCACCCCTGTCTTACTCCCCTCCACGTTTCAAATTTTTCCGATACACCTTCTCCTGATATTATCGAATTTGTTGTCTTCCCATATATTCTCCTGATCATTTTCATCATCCGCCCCTTTATTCCTATTTTCTCCAGCTTCTTCATCATCAAGTCCCTGTCTACCAAATCGAACGCTTTCTTAAAATCTATGAACGCAACATAAAGTTTTCCTCCTTTCCTTTTTAATTTATTACCCACCAAGCTATTCATTACGAAGATATGGTCCCTCGTAGCTCTTCCTTCTCTAAATCCTGCTTGACTCTCCTTTACAACTCCTTTCTTCTCTATCCACTCCCTTAATCTTTTTCCCATTATGTTTGTTACCAATTTGTACCCCACGTCTAATAAAGCCACTCCTCTATAATTCGTTGTTAATTCCTCGTCCCCTGATTTATAGATGGGATATATCCTAGCCTCCTGCCACCCCCTCGCTATTTCCCCCTCTATCCACATTAGGTTAATTATCTCGCTCAATTCCATTATCCATTCCTGCGGCAAATTTTTCAGGAATTCCGCTGTTATCCCATCTTCCCCAGCGGCTTTATTGTTTTTCAATTCCCTTAGCGCCTCCCTAACCTCCCTTATAATCACTGTCTAATGTTTGACATACACTTTTTTCATTACTTTTTTCTAACCATGTTTCTTGTAATGCAATCACATCATACTCTTTTAAGAAATCCCACGCTCCAAAAATATTTTTATATCCAGCAATGTTCCATGAAACTATTTTTATTTTACTGCTCACCCTATCCACTCCGTCCATGTCTCTTTTCTCTCTGCTCCCGAAAGGGCCGTACCAGGCATCATCGTTTTTCATCCCACTCTCTCCAAACTCCGTCCACCATCATCTTCATGTATCCCGCCTTTGCCGTTCTTCCCTTTTCTTCCTCTTCTGTCACTCTATTTCTTATCCATTGGTTCACTTCTCTTTCCCTCGGTATCATATCATCTTCAATTCTCACTCCTTCCTCCCACATGTTCCTTCTTCTCTTTATAATTTTCAGCTTGTCCTCCATTACCCTCAGCTCCACCAGCAGTACTTCTTTTACCATTTTTATTTCTCTAAATATTGGATCTACTCCAGTTCTTCTTAGAATCATTTTCCTCATTTCATCCTTCATGGCATTTCCTCTGCATTTCAAACCACTGACAATATTATTCTTCTTTCTTTCTCTTCTTTCTTCTAACTCCCAAACTAGCTCTCTTTCAGGTAATGCTGCCGGTTTTTCCTTCCCTTCGTTTCTTCCATTTTGTTCAGCCTTCTCAATATTTCTCTTTCCCCAGGTCTTTGCCCTATCTTTCTGGCCCCGGTTTGTTTGCAGTGCCTTATCTCCTTGTTCTAGTGAATCCTTGCTTAGCTGCTTACTCGTCCTTATCTGCCCCTCCAGCTGCTCAACTTTCATTTCTGGTTCTTCTCTTTCCCTCTCCCACGCCTTTTCTTTTCCCCATATTTCTTTCTGGAGCATTTCATTTACTTCCTTCAGTCCCTGCGTTTTTTCCTCACTTCTTCCACATTTGCATTTCCCTTTAATTCCTTTTATTTCCTGTGCTATCAACATCCACTTGTTGTTTATTGTTTCCTCTAGAAATTCTTTCAGCCTCCGCTCCATTTCCTCCATAAACATCCTAGAACTCTCTTCACTTGTTTGAACTTCCACTATTTCTGCATTGAGTTCATTTCCCCCCTTGGAGGTTTCTTTTTCAATTATTGTTTGTTCTAGTTCGCTATCCGTTCCCTCACTTTTCTGATCTTCCATGTCCTTGTCATTCTGCTTATCCTGTGTATTTATCTCTTTTTCCTTGATTTTGCCTTCTTTACATATTACAAATTTTTCCATGCTTACATTGCCTTTCTTGTCCTTCTCACTCTTCTTAGGTCTTCCCCTGGATCGTTTTTTCCCCTCTTCAATCAGTTCCTTTTTCCCCTCCTCGTTGCTTTCATCCGCGCTTGACATGTATTCTAGCGCATCGTCAGCTGTTTCGTTTCTTCTACTCGCCTCTAGTTTTTCCGAATTTCGCCGTTCCTTTGTTCCTCCCGTTGCGCTCGTTCTTTTTTCCATGGTTCTCAGCCGCCCTAACCTCTTCACTAAAAAGACACTTTTTCCTTCTTGCTTTCACTGATTAATTCCCATCAACTTTTCTTGCAAACACTCCCACTGTTCCACTGCCTCACTCACACTAAATTACACGATGCAGCTCGGACTCTGGTTCCATTCCATCCTCTATATTTGTTATTAATAAATGTTATTCTTAATTTATACTACCTATTAAACATTTCATCATAAAACACATACTTACTTCCACATGTTAAATACCTATTGTTATTATCAAACATATGTAAAGTTATAATTTTGATAATTTTATATCAAAGTGCCATTAGAATAAATCAAAATATTATGAATATAAATTGTTTAACGTTTTTAAATGTTGCTTGCATTATATGAAATTTTGAAAATACTGCGATATATAGCACTTTTAAAACAATGTTTTTTCAATAATCCTTTTAGATTTCAATGACTTTTATATTTTTCGAATATCAATTACCCATCAAAGAGTTGCTGGTCTTAATTTTGCAAACTGAAATGATCGGGAATGTTTTTATTTAATATTAATTATTGACTTTTCCATAAAACCAATGCTTTTCTGGAACAGGACGAATGAGGGGCTATCTGGTGGCTAGCGGATGAATTCACCCGTCATGTGGAACCTGTAAGCAGTGATGGGTAAGTAAAATACTCGTGGTAATTTACTTGGTTTTCTACGGTAATTTACCTGGTATTTTACGTCATCAGTTTTCTACATGATGTAAATTACGTCTTGTTCTATATATGAGGGCGCCACCTCTGAGGCGGGAAATTGAAACCTCGAATCAGACAGCCAATCAGAGGTTTTCTACATGCATTTTACATATTCCAGGTATTTTACGCAAAATACCTCCTTTAGGTATTATACGTAAAAAACTTCCAGTTACGCGTAACTGCACATTCCTGGTTGACATTATTATTCTTCACTTAACAATATAGGCATTGAAAAAAAAATCTTACGCCCTTTTAGGAATGCCGACACCAGAAATTCAAAAAAGTGAGGTTATGCACAGTTCTACAGGTCCGCCATCTTGGCACGTAATTTACTAGGTATTTTACCTGTTTTCTACGTAAAATACTTCACTTAGGTATTTTACTTCAAAATCCTCCAGTTACGCGTAACTGCACATCCCTGCCTGTAAGGGTACCTTTTCACGGACCATGGATTCTGAATTAATCGTGGAATTAATATTTTACATAGGACTCATTTCTATTTACTTGGCTGGTTTATGGCAAATGTGATTGGTCGAGAACCTAGATGCGAACCCGATGTGAAATATTAATTCAATGAAAAATTCAAATTCGAGCTTCGTGAAAAGGTACCCACAAGGTGGAGTCCCATGTGGGCAGAAAACGTCGGCGTAAAGCAGAAAGTCATGAGAGTGGAAGAGACAAATAGATATGTCTGTCTCTCTCACTCTCATTAGTTTCTGCTTTACGCCGACGTTTTCTGCCCACATGAGACTCCACCTTAAGTGACAACGACTGTTGTACAAAAAGTCGGGGAGTCGGATAGGGCTGGCGTAGAGGGAAGATAGGTATAGAGGCAGTGATGGGTAAGTAAAATACTCGTGGTAATTTACTTGGTTTTCTACGGTAATTTACCTGGTATTTTACGTCACCAGTTTTCTACATGATGTAAATTACGTCTTTTTCTATATATGAGGGCGCCACCTCTGAGGCGGGAAATTTAAACCTCGAATCAGACAGCCAATCAGAGGTTTTCTACATGTATTTGACATATTCCAGATATTTTACGTGAAATACCTCCTTTAGGTATTATACGTAAAAAACTTCCAGTTACGCTTAACTGTACATCCCTGGTTGATATTATTATTTTTCAATTAACAATATAGGCATTGCAAAAAAACTCTTACGCCCTTATGAATGCCGATACCAGAAATTCAAAAAAGTGAGGTTATGCACAGTTCTACAGATCCGCCATCTTGGCATGTAATTTACTAGGTATTTTACCTGTTTTCTACGTAAAATACTTCACTTAGGTATTTTACTTCAAAACCCTCCAGTTACGCGTAACTGCACATCCCTGTATAGAGGCGACAATGCCCACCAAGCTTAGAATACTGGCGCGGGGAATGAGACGTCGGGGGTAGGCTTAGTTAGGGAACCAACGATGCGAGGGCGCTAGAATCGCACACCAGCCACGCAACCGTTCCCTCTACCGTATAGGGACTTCCCTCTACGCTGATAGCACCACTGCTGCTGCGCCGCATTTACTTTTATTATATCTTTGGTCTCTGCTGGTGACTTCCGTTACGGCGGCTTCCGAGTCTTTCTTTTTGAGACAGCCGAATCGAGGTCACGTATTGTGAATTTCACCTTGTCTGGAGAATCTATTTCCATCAGGCATTTCATTAGATCCAAAAGTATAGAAAAATGACTGAAACGCTTCAGCTGAGGGGCACCTTGCGTGGCCACAATGGATGGGTTACCCAAATCGCAACAAATCCGAAATATTCGGATCTAATTTTGTCTGCTTCGCGTGGTGAGTTGTCAACAATATGCCGATTGAATTAGAATTTATTTTTGAATCTTTATTCCTTGTAATTGCTCAAGTGTTTTTTTGTACCTCTTTTGGGCTTCAATTATGTGTACTAATAATTTACAACAGTGAAAGTGAAGGGAATAGTGGCCGTAACATAACCTCTTAAATATGTTACCAACCATGTGAACATATTTTTGTTTAATGTACATTATCAAATCGTTTGTAAGCCGATTTGATACTTATCACATGAACCTTGTCAGTTTCCCCAGGGTTTTCTCCACAATCGAATTTTGGGAATTTGTGAAGAACATAAAAATGAATTTCCGGATTACTATTTTATTTGGCTGGTGCCATACCTACGTTAACGTTCTATAGAGGGTATTTTCATACGATTGCAGATCAGCAAATTGCACGGAGAAAGCCCACAAAAGCGAAAAGGACAGACTGTTTTTCAGCTCTTTCACTCTTATGGACTTTCTTGCATGCATTCTCCTGATATGAATTCGTGCGAAGACAACCTGAACTTGCTGTCTGTTTAGTGGATTTGGAAAAGGGTTTGGTGATGGGGGTTGGTGGAAAAAATTCCTACCAGTCTTTTGCAAGTATGTTCCTACGTTAACGTACACTGTAACAAAAACTTGGTGTAATTTTATAGGTGAGTATTGAGTTCCGGCAAATTTTGCCGTATTTAAAGTTTATAGTCCGGCAAATTTTTGTGTCAATAAAGAACTTTCTGTTCCGATAGTATTTTTTGCTACTTTGGAAAAATAGTACAATATTTTACCAAAAAGTGAGGAATATTAAGTTATAGATACACATGGAAGTGTCATATAATCAAGAACATTACACACTAAAAGCACGCTAAAGATTTGCTCATTACTTCAATATTCCTATAATAATACGCTTTATCACTAATTTGCGAATTGCCTAGCAGATGACAGCACTTCAGATTCAAATCAAGAATCCTCACGATTACAGTTCTTAAATGCTCAAGAATTTACGTTGAGCAAATGCTCTCGAGAATATGCTCAGCATTTAAGCTCGAACAGAGCATTAATGGAAATTTAAAGCATTTATTGTTTAAACAAATATATATCACACTTAATACATATATTTTTACAAAAAAATTCTAGAGTGAATTAAACATACTTTTTTTAAATTACAGAGTGGCTATAGGTCAGGTAATTCCAGAAAGTCAGGGAAAACCTGACAGAGTTAAGGAATTTTCAATAAATTAAAAGTTGAAATTAATTTTACCATTATGGTTGAAAATCGCAAATATATGGTGGAAAATTAATCTATTTTGGTTGGAGATTTAAACTAATTTGTTGAAAATTCATCTTTTTTCATTTGATTAGACTATTTTTGGTATGAAATTAAATTTTTTTTTGTGGTTAAATATAATATATCACGTTCTTCGTTGAGAATTCATCGTTTTTCGTAGAAAATTCAACAACTCAGTTGGAAGTGGAACTACATTGTTCAAAATTCATTTATTTGGTTGATGATTCATCATTTTAGTTGAAAGCCCTTTTTTTGTTCAAAATATAATTGCTTTGTTGAAAATCATGTTTTCTACATGAAAATTAATTGTTTTAACTGAAAACTTAACTCTTACATGTTTGGTTCAAAATTTATCTTCTCAAGATGAAAATTCCAATATATGGTTTAAAATTCCTGTATTTCATTTTTGGTTAGAAATTCCTTCAAAAATTCACATATTTGGTTGATCATCAATTCATCTATTTGGTTGAAAATGTGTTTTTTCTCATTTAGAATTAATTTTTTTAACTGGAAATGTAACTGTTCCATTTTTTGTGGAAAATTTGTCGGTTTTCAGTAAAAATTTAACTATTTGTTGAAAATTCGTTTTTTTTTTTTGTTTTTTGTTAAAAGAGTACTCTCATTATTTAGAATTTGATCTTTTTGGTTAAAAATTCATTCGTTTGTTTTTTGGTTGAAAATTTATTTTACTAACTGAAATTTATCATTTTAGTTGAAAATTCACTTTAACTATTCCATTTTTTGTGGAAAATTTATGTTTTTTGAGACAAATTTAATCCTCTTGGTTGAAAATTATACTATTTCGTTGAAATTTTACTTCAATTTGATTAAAAATTAATTTTTTTACTGCAAATTTAACTATTTTATTTTTAGTTGAAAATTTATCTTTTTCCAGTGACAGTTAAACTACTTGTTGAAAATCCGTCTTTTTTTAGTAAAAGAGTACTCTCATTAGTTGAAATTTCATCTTTTTGGTTAAAAGTTCATTCCTTTGTTTGAAATTTTATTTTACCAACTGAAAATTATCCTACTTTATTTTCGGTGAAAAATGTACCTTTTTAGTTTGAAATTCATGTATTTGGTTGAAAATTAAATTTTTTTAGTTTTTCAATTTTAGATTGAAAAATCCACCATTTGGTAAAAATTTCATATTCCATTTTCGCTTGAAAATTTATATTTTTAGTTAAAAATTAATTCTTTTGTCTGAAAACTTTTTTTTTTTGCAATTCACTTTTCTAATTGAAAATTGAAATATCATATTTTTGGTTTGTAAATTTACCTTTTTTTAGTTTGAAATTGAATTATTTTGTTGAGAATTTATTTTTTCTGTTGAAAATTGATTGTCTTGACTGAAAATTTAATTTTTCTATTTTTGGTTCAATAATCATTTTTTAATGGGGAAAAAATGTTTCGTTAAAAGTTCGTTTTTTTTATTGAACATTTATTTTTCTGACATTTTAGCTGTTCTAATTTTGATTGAAAATTGATTTTTTTTAAATTAAAATTCATGTACTTGGTTTAAAATTAACCTTTTTTGGTAGAAAATTAATCTTTTGGTTTGTAAATTCAACTATTTGGGTAAAAATTCATATTCTTGGATGAAAATTAATCATTTTAGTTACAAAATTCATATTCTTTGGTTGAAAATCTACCTTTTTGACTTGAAAATACAAACTAACAAGTGTTAAAAATATATTAAGAAACCAAGTTTACTTTGCATTAACATTATTAATCTTCTAGGTTTATGGTTGGTTTTATACCTAGAAGAATTTGAAAATGGGATATTGTAGCAACCCTGAATAAGGCACTGTTTATTGCGAATTATATGTTTTCCATACCTTTGATACATTTCTATGCGAAATTTAAATAATGTAATTATCAATAATAAATATAGAAAATACGATTTTTTAAATCCTAATTCAAAATTCTCATAAATGCTCATTAAATTCGAGCATATTCTCATGCTCGTGAGAATTTCCCCGAGCACTTAAACTCTTTAGAACACTACTCACGATCACTCTTCTGTGACAAGTCACTAAAATGCCGTACTACAAAATTAAAATACTGCAAAAAATGCCAAATATGTATACACTACGAATTTTATGTCGGTCCACGATGGTAATTATTTGATCCATGTATAACGATGTAAGTTTACATAGGTCTAAGCAAATGCGAGATGTAAATTGGCCGGACATTTCAATTTTGAGGTTATGTTCGTATAGGTAGAAATTTTTAAACGCTTGTTTGTCGATTCAAGTCCCTCTCGGAATTTCTCAGTGTGTTAAGACTGAATACTACCTTTCTGTGAAATTAAGCCCGTGACTGCAAATTTACTAACAAAAAATTAATTCACAAGGCATTTAAATTTATTCGCTAACATGAATTTCCTATTTGCTACGTGATTGGAATAATTTCCATCGTTGGCTGTAGTGATTTTACATCCCACTGTTGATTCACACTCTTCCATAAGGTGGGATTAGGCTAGATCGTGAATTTCTGTGTGACATTGGTAAATTTATCAGGTTATACATAGCAGTTTGAAAATAGTTCGCATGTAGAATTGTAGCTGATTGTAAAGATCACCAAGCTTTTTTACATTGTAGGTATAGACATTGGTTGATATTTTATTCTTAATTTTCTTTTAAAAAGAACTGCACAGACATGCGTTTTCATGTTTTTTTTTTTTTTTTTTTTTTTTA
>CAKNXH010062882.1:0-64352 GCA_932178445.1 Andricus quercusramuli | reverse complement strand
ATTAAAAACTTTAAAAAAATATAACCCTAATAGCACGGAACGTTCCGGGAACGTTCCGCGGGCACCTTCGGAACGTTCCACTGGAACGTTCCAGGAACGTTCCCGCAACGTGTAAAATGTCCGCCCTTGGGAACGTTCCAGGAACGTTCCACTGGGACCTGAGGGGAACCTTCCATTATTGTTGTTTTTAACAACAATTATCTCGTAAACCGTAAGAGATAGGTAAGAATGGATGTCATTTTTGAATTTTTAGTACCGCATATACTAAACTATAATATGATATCCGTATCATAAATTGACATCGATTTAGACCTATCACTTACGTTTTACGCGTTTTTTATTGATAATAATAACAATAACGTTAATTTATGTTTAGAACGTTCCAGTGGAACGTTTCTGGAACGTTCCCAAGCGGCGGACATTTTACACCTCCCTGGAACGTTCCTGGAACGTTCCGAAAGTTCCCATGGAACGTTCCGGGAACGTTCCAGCAGTGGGACTCCGATATCGTTCGATTTCTACAAGTTACTAAATTTCGATTCGACAAAAGTCGAAAGTCCCTAGAATGGTACTCCGGTGAAAAATCGTTCGATATTTCTCGAATCGAAAATACTGCATTCTGAAAGCATAAATTAGAATTTAATGTTAGGCGGGTGAATTGTATAAGATTTTATTGTAATATATTAAGGAGATCAAGAATTTAAGAAAATTAATGCAATCTGAAGTCTTTTGATGGAATCGTATATTTTATATATAGTGTTTATTGAGCTTGTATTTATTTATATAGTGTTTTGTTGAAAAATAGTGGAAATATCATTAACACGGCGCATTAAAACAGAGAAGAACTACTGAAGTTTTAATAATCTGCAGTTATGTTTACGTAAGTAATTGGATTCCCTGGCGGACCGAACGAACGGAGCGGATACGCTACAGCGTATCCTTATAGTATCCACATCGTATCCTCTCCGTATCATGCAAGAAAAACTCATTAAAAAAGGAAGATGAACATTTCACTTATTGAAATTCGGAGTCTACGTGAAATTTTGCGTTAAAAGGTCACGGAGCAATCGCAATAGTTTTTCTTGTAACATTAAAAACTTTAAATAAATATAATACTTATCGATAACGTGGGCTGAAGGCGACTTCAAACGCATCGTCGACGGATAAAGCCTATGAACTGCTACTGAATGACGATGCGTTTGAAGTCGCCTTCAGCGCACGTCATCGATAAGTATTATATTTATTTAAAGTTTTTAATGTTGCAAGAAAAACTATTGCGATTACTCTGTGACCTTTCAACTCAAAATTTCACGTAGAATCCGAATTTCAACAAGAGAAATGATAATCTTCCTTTTTTAATGAGTTTTTCTTGCATGATACGGAAAGGATACGATGTGGATACTATAAGGATACGCTGTAGCGTATCCGCTCCGTTCGTTCGGTCCGCCAGGGTTAACTAAGTACAATCAAAATACTGCAATAATATTTGACACTCGAACCGATTGTCGTTTGTGAAATCGTATCATCGAAAGAATATGATCAAAATGGTACTCCGGGAACCAATGTTAGAGAAAAAGTTACTGCGTTTTGTTCGAGTTTATTGGATAATTTTTTAGTTGTCGACTTGGTATTATATAGTAGTTAAATCTTTCCCATTTGAAAAATAATTTAGAAAATCCATACTTATAGTTCTCAGGACGACGCTATAAATTACTTCAATAAAGCAATATTGGATTATATTGCAGAAGTTTATGAAAGAAAATATATCACTTAAAGCGGTTATATTTTCGTTCGAGAATGGGTGCCACAAATTAAAAAAAAAAAATATTAGGGTTAATCTTAAAGTATTATGGTACTTCCAAGATTTACTAGAAAATAACTGAATAGTGCGATATTTCCACCTATGTTTACGCCTATGAGCACAGTCGAACTCGAAGGCTTAACGAAATGTACCGGAGTATCAAGTTTTCGAATTTTCGAAACAAAAATCGCGAAAGCTCCATAAAATTACAACGCAAAAGGAAAGTACGTTCGTCGGATCTATTACGACTAAAAGGTATGTATATTATTATTTTCCATAGGTAAGTAATTATTAATTGATGTATAATAAAAGTTTAAGTTATTTCGTAAACTACTTTTTAATTGCTTAAACAATGTTTATTTCGTTAAAAATTTTGTTCGCTCTGATGATTCGCAAAATGATTATATTTTCCATATCTTGTGAGTATTTGATTCAATGTTATAAAGAGTGAACATATTTGTTAAAATAATATTTAATTAATAATACTTTTATTATGATATTTTTTGTTATAGAAAAATGAAAGTTGCACATTTTTCAAACTCTAAAACTGTTCAACAAATTTCCTGTTAGATTAATTGTACAAAGTCCTGTGAGTTTTGGAAATTAAAATTTCTAGGTTCTTTAAATTCTTTAAACTTCTCTGATATTTTCGGTTTAAGAATAGTTTGTCTTATGAATGAAAGTTGCTTAGTTTTTTAATCTATGCAATTTTTTTGTAAATTTTGAGATAGATTATATATTATACAACTTTGGCTAGACAACTAAAGGGGTAGGATTTAAGGATCTTAAAAATGCATCATCATGATAGAGTGTTCCTATGTAAGTGTGTGAGTCCAATAATTCAACACCATGGGACTATGAAGTAAAATAATTTGAAAAATAGTCAAATTAATCTTATTATTAAATATATTTTGAAGACGACGACGCCTATGTTGAACTGTCGATTTCCATCTTTCATCGGTTCGACTATCGTCTATAGTCGATAGAAAGCCTAGGGAATCCGTTTTCGAAAATCGATTCGGATCGACAAAAGTCGAAAGTTATCGGAGTCCCACTGCAGGAACGTTCCGTGCTATAGGGGCATTGAAATGCAAAAGCCAGCCGGCCTGATCGGAGCGCCAACTGTCGGTTTAGTTCACTGGTCCGGATGCTAAGAAAATCTACTACGGCATACACCTACACGGTCGATGCACAGGGCTGCCAACCACTGATGAATCTAGTAATATGAAAGTTATCTTTTAGTAATTTTCTACTAATGTAAAATATTACTATAGAATTACTATAATATTACTAGATTGATCGGAGGCTGGAATGGCCGCTTGCAAATGCATGCGTAATTGCGTACGCGCGTGCATGCATGCAGAGGTGTAAAAGCACCCTTAGCGTGCTTCAAGCTGCCCGCTGCATTGTCGCCTCTATACCTAATCTTCCCCCTACGGTCGCAGCTGGGTTGAAATGACGAGCGGGCGGTCTACCATCTTGGATAGCTAAACCGGTATTGCGAGAGAGAGCTGACTGTTCTTCTCTCACTTACCCCTCATGCTTTTGTAAAACATGGTCGAGTCCCCTTTGTAACTTATAATCAATCCCCGCGCCCAAGTATGGAAGCATGTGGCTAGTGCCCTCTTATTAATTCCTATGTCCATGGCAAATACCTAATTGGTTTGACGTCGCAAGTGAAAATGCGTAATTTTCATCACATAAATCATGCATGTATGAGTCAGAAGGACCCATCGTAACAGGCGCGCGGGGTAGCGGCCAATCGGCAAGGGCGGAACATGTGCGTCGTCTAGGGGGGGATTGGGGAGGCGCGGCTCCGCCATTATTTGGAGTGCATGCATTCCCTTACCGATCGGACAATACCCCGCGGCAGTGGTACAAATTCGAATCCCCAACAGCACTGCGCATGCGTTGCATCGACAGGCTCAGTGGCTATGAACGGCGCGCTTTTTTGAAACTATTACATGTGTAAATCAATTTTTTATAATAAATCATCATCATTGCAGAAATAATAACAATTAATTTTCAGATCAAAAAATAGTCTTTTAGAGTGCGTGGTAAGATAATTATTTGATTGTACTCTTCGAAAACAAATTATTGATTTTGAATTCAAACGAATGAATACCTTTTTTCACGAACGTAAACCTTAAATCATTCATAATTTTTTTTCTGCACTTTATGATCATTATATGTTGTGAAATATTAATTTGCATATTTAATCGTTTCAAATAAGTGCGCGATTAACATCCAATGAGGCTGCTGGTTCCACGCATGCGCAGTGCGGTTGGTGTGCCAAATTGGGAGCACTGTCCCTAGAGATGGGGAGTGACGTCAAATGACGCCGACCGCTTCAGTCATCTGACCGATTTCCCGTCATCTGACTGTCTGACCGGACATTTTGGAAAAAGTGGAAATCATCTTATAAATAGTTATTGGAATGTTCTTTAATGAATAATGTAAAATGAAAACAAATACGAAACAATTTTTTATGAAATTACAGGCTGTTCATCTCTTCAGACGGACAATTTCTTCGATTTGCGTGATTTTAGTAAAACATAACCTACAAAAATCATTCGCAATTAAGTCACAAAAGTTTATGGTAAATATGATTTGTTTCTTTCAGGAATAAATCTAATCAAATGACTGAACGCTAATTTGATTTTTACGTTATGGCATTTTTATATTGTTGTATTATATTGTAGATAAACTATCTGTTTGGTGGTGCTGTCAAAACCATATTATGGTTTTTATTGTAGTATAAGGCTTTTATTCTGCAAGTTTTTTTTTAGTTTCAAAGTTCTCAAGAAGCTACACAAATTCGTATAGCTTATTCTTAACAAAATAGAGATACCTGGCCTCTCAGTGTATAATAATATTTATCATTATTACACTTAATTCTGTCGTTGAAAAATCAACTGTTTTGTAGAAACTTCAACCATTTTTTTTCTTTCTTTCCTGAAAAACCTTTGCTGCTTGAAAATTCAACAATTTTATTGAAAATTCACCTCTTTAGGTAGAAAATTAACTTTGTTAACTGAAAATTTAACTATACATCTTTGTCTGAAAATTGATCGTTTTTAATTGAAAACCAACTATTGAATTTCTTATTGAGAATTCATCTTTTTTGGTTGAAAATTCAAATACGTGGTTGAAACTCGAACTACTTTGTTAAAAATTAATTTTTTTGTTTGGAGATTCACCACTTTAATTGAAAATTCAGCTCTTCGATTCAAAATTAATTTTTTAAATAAAAATTTGTCTTTTCAGTATGAAATTAATCTTATTGGTTGAAAATTCATATTTTTTGTTAAAATTTTTCAAGTTTTATGGATAAGTCATCCTTTTTGGTTGAATATTGTTCTTTTTGTGGGAATAATATCAACTATTAGCTGTTTTGTCAACTGAATTTAACTTGATTAGAAATTTGAAAATGTATCGGCCCGAAAATTTTGAGCTTATATGTTGAAAATAGCTTTTTGCAGTCCCGAACTTTGAAGTTTTCTTTAAATTTCTAACACTTCAGTCTAATGATTTTGAATTTAAAAGCGTTTTAATTTGGATTTTCCAAAAACATAAAAATGCGTTATTTCGAGGCTCTCCAGAAACATTTTTACTACTACAAATTAAAAACTAAAAATGTAAAAGCTTCAGCTATTCAAATTTAAGCTAATGATTAATTCCTGAATTTTAAACGATGCTTCAATTAGAAATTCTCTCATTTCTGAAGTTTCATTGAAATCATTCTTTACACGTTTTTAATTTAACAATGCTTTGATTCTTAAGATTTTCATTCAGATATTGTTTGATTTTGAACAAGTTATCTAAATTGTAAAGAAAAGAGAATCCTAAACTGCAATTTGAAGTGTTATGAAATTACAGTCGAGCAAGTATTTTTTAATTTTTTAAATGAAATAAAAATAATTTTGAATTTTGTTATCATGAAATTATTCTAATGTTAACCTTTTCCTACCTTGCAATTATTCAAGTATACAGGATTTTAATTTAAAATTGTACAATTATGAACAATTTAAATTTGAAACGACAAGAGGTTGAACTATTTATTTTTAAGCATAAGTTGTACAATTTTGAACGATTTAAATTAACCCCAAATAGTTTTGAATTTTGTTAAGATAAGATTATTCCAAACTGAATTTTATACCATTTATTGAATGATAAAACTCACACAAAATCATCGTTTTGGCTTCTTTTTTTAAAAAAGTGTACTTTTTAGTTTTCAAGATTTGAAAACTGTTCATGTTTAATAGGTTATGTTCATTAACAGCAACGAGATACAATCACTTTTTACGTATTTATTCCTTTTTCTTCACTTTTTTTTAGAAAACAAATTTCGTTTTACTAATAGAAGAGTTTTTTGTCGTTTGTATCTATGATATTAATTCAATTGTTCGCGTAATAACATGATTTCCACTTTTTCCACTTGTCCGGTCAGGTGACAGTCAGATTACCGGAAATCGGTCATCTGACGGTCACTCCCCATCTCTAATGGTGCTTTCACACCTCTGCCTGCCTGCCTGGTGCAGGCAGAAAAGTTGTAAGAGTAAAAGAGATAGAGAGCGCAAAATTGGACAAAAAATACTTTCTATCTCTTTTACTCTTACAACCTTTCTGCCTGCCCCAGGAAGGCAGGCAGAGGTGTGACAGCACCATAACTGTCCCGCGCGCCTGGCCTCCTGTTACGCTGGGTCCTTCTGATTTATACGTCCATCGGCGTTTACGACCATGATCCAATAAATACATGGCCTAGCCACGCGCAAGTAAAAAAAACGGAGCCAATGAGGACCCACCGCTTCTTTTCTCCATCTTGTATGAAAAAGGCGGCAAACGTAAGTGATTTTAAAATGTAGAATGTTAGAATTGAAATTTCTTGTAATTTTGAGATATACAAATACTTCAATTCTAATCAAATGTATTTTAATGTTGAAAATGGGTGGAGGAAAATACGGATGCAGTGCCCACAACATATAAGATGATAATTATCATGTTTTATTTATTAAAAAATATTGTTTCTCAGTTTTGGAGGAAAATTTGAGTTCAAGATATACAATATTTATTCACAATTCTGAAATACTCTTGCTCACTCCTTTTTTTACTATTTTTATTACGTTCGTAATATAATTATTACATTTGGGACGGGAGAAGGTGGCAAGTGACAATTTTCGAAAAAAGGCATTCTGTTAGAAAAGTCTCCACAATTCAAATACACACCGAGTTAAAACGATTTGCTCCGAACGGTATTTTTAATGGTAGCAGTACGTCGAAGTTGTGTTTTCATGTAAAAAGGCATATACTTCAATATCTTTATGGTTCAAGAGCAGAGAAAATGTTTTATATATTACATGGAATATATTTTATAAATCGTATGTCAAATTGTGACACCGTTTCTTTCAAAAGTAATTTTCTGGTAAGTGAATAACTTCTTTTGGATAAAACTTGCTTTTTCGGTGTTCATCTATTGAACGTCTCGGCGGGGACATTTCACAATTTGAAAAGCAAAATAACAATTGAAATTGTTGTGACGATTTTAAGTTGATTTTCAGAGGCCACAAAATTCTAACCTCAAAAGTAAATGACAGTTCCCTCCGAAATGAATTTTTGTTTTATGAATCAACTGTTGCCCCTGTATTTAGTAACCGTTTCACCGTGTACATGTAATATAAAATCACATTATAAATCTATATGTTATTCTTAGCAGACTTTTTTACGGAATGATAAATGTTGTTGGCGAAACCACATAATATTGCACACATGCATATTTATATAGGTAAAATAAGGAAGTCGAAATTTTACAATGTGAATCAGTCTTTTCAACTTCATGTAAAAATAGTAAATCTTAATTTCAATACATATATACAAATGAAGATAATATACTTTTTACATTGCATTGCCTGGTGACTCGTGGACAAAGTTGTCTCTGAAATTTCGAAGATGAATTGGATCTTCATTTCGTATCATGATTTATCTTTATAGAGGAAGTTTTTAATTTACGATAGGTGCTTTCCAGCGGATAAATCTTAATCTGTACCTGACTTTCTACAAGCAGCTACTCATAAATTACAAAACTGGAAATCTCTCAAGATCTAGTGTGGAGGAAATAATCTAAAGAAGAAGTGGAAATCATAAATTCTTCAAGCGCAAATAGCTATTGTCGTCCATATACAGACCTTACTTATTTCTTTAAAATTTAAGGACCCGCGTGGTGATATTACGGTCATCTGTCACTTTTGCATACAGTGTGAATTATGTATACACTGTTAAACGGAGATATTTACAATGTAATTTACATGAATATCAAAATTTGTATGTACTTTTCATCACCCTCATTCATTCTCATTTACAAACTTCCATTCTCTCCTGAATATAATTTATTTTCTCCTCAATGTTCTTATAATATCATTCAGTAGTTATTCCAAGTTTTTTTGGAATTTATTACTTCAATAATTTCATATTATTTCTTCCTACATATTCATTTTCCTATAATACTTTTCCGTTACCAGAGTACGCGTCAAACTCAAACTGCGCGGTCATAAAACAAAATGGTAGAACTAAGCGGTTGCGTGATTTGGACGAAACGGAGCCCTCAAGTGGCTAGACCATGTATTTATTGGATCATGTTTACGACAAATCGCTGTGAGCTCGAAGACGAGTGGATTCAGACAGGACGGCACATGGGAGGAGTCTACCTCCCTCCACTTCCGAACCACTGGCACTCGGACAGTTGGCGCGCTTTTTTGAAAAAACAGTTACTTGTTTTATGAAAAGGTTACTTTTGGTTACATTTTTTGCCTGAAAATAACTAAATGAATTGATTCATTGATCGTATTATTCAAAAACTTGTGAAAAATGTAAAAATTCAAATTTTTCCAGTAAATTTGGCACTTTAGAGACGTGAAAATTAGGGAATAACAATGAAATAATAATTAGTTCGTATAGATAATATATAAAAAGGGCTATTAATTGAATTATCATAATTTTTGATAAAAATTTCAATTTAACTGAAATAGCTAGTTTTTAATTAAAAATTTGAACCTTTTTTTGTTGAAATATCGAACTATGTATTTTATTTTTTAAGGAGGATTTATCTTCTTTGGTTGAAATTCTGTTAAAAGTCGAAGAATTTGTATTTTTTGGTTCATTTGAAATGAGCAATTATAAATCAAATATTAAAATGTAAACAATTTGAAACTGAATTATTTGAAATAGAAAGCCTTGAATCATTATTATTTCAGGGTGTTAAATTTAAACTTTGAACGGTACAATTTCAATTTTGAAATTTTGAAAAGATCCAATCTTGATTTAAAACTGAAAAAAAGTTCGAAAAATAAAAAACTGAATTTAGATTTTAAAACAGAGTGCAAATGTTTGAAAATTCCGAACACAACATTGATAAGCTTTTTAAGCATTTTTGAAGGTTTTAAATGAATAAAAAAATTCGTATCAAAATTTGTAGAAAAACTAACATCATATTTTTTTAGGTAATTTTAAAAGAATATTTATTGCAATTTTCAAAAAAAAGCCTTGATTATAACTAAATTTTGAGGCAAGAAATGAAGACTATAGAAGTTGTAGTGGTTTAAAAATCATTTGTTGAATTCCGTATTTTGCGACGTTACAATTACAATTTTGCGATTGCAATTTTGCGAATCGTGCCTGAAAATTCTTAAAATCATGACTTATTTTTCTCGTAGACATGATCAAATTGAGTGTGGATATTCACCGTTGCTGTATCGCCAAGTAGTAACATATTTTCGATAGATTTTTTTTCGAGGTTTGTTTGTTTGCAAATCCTCTTTGTTACCGTTTTCCTGCGCTTTACCTTTGAGTGAAATCTTTGAGGTTCTATTTTCCTTTTTTCTGAATTTTGATGTGCTCCAGGAAGTTGAATTTCATTGGATTTTACTTTCTTCTTTCTGGAATTTGTTCGCACTTCCTCGACAAGACGTTCTACTCTCTTGATGAGATTCGAGTAGATCTCAGGATCATCAGCTTCTTTTGCATAGCCCATCACTGTGTTCCAGAGAGTGTGTAATTTGATTTCACTATCGATAGTTTCGGAAAGAAGATTTGTTTGCGATGTGGAAGAAACTGCTACTGCTTTTTCCGTGTGGTCATCAAATTTGGCTACAGCCTGTTCAGACTCACCACTTAAAACAGGCATCTGTGGCTTTGCAAATCGAATGCATGCGTGGATATGTTTGCAAAAATTTCCCCGAATCTGATAATCTACACACGTGCAAGAATATTTATGGACGCAAATATTACATGCTGGACATATGAGGGCAGCCTTGACATTATAAATAATAAAAATAATTCGACATATTGGGCTGTAACCGTCTTAAGCCTGAGACATTCATAATCATTTTGAGGAAACCCAGTTTCATCTCAGACTGTAACGATCTTAAGCCTGAGATAAAAATATTACGAAACAGTTGTATATAATTTTAAATATCTATAATATGTTACGAAATTTTGCGAAACTTTCTACGAATTTTTATTATACGAATATATACATATATATTACAAAATGTATTCTACACAACATATTTAAGACAGTAAATAAAAAATTGTTTACACAAAGTTGACCCAACACAAAATGAAATGATTATAGTTTTTTTATTAGTTCTAGGAAGTAATAACATTTTACGATTGATGTATCATCAATTCGGAAAAATAATAACTTTTAATGTTTACAGGCAAACATTTTTTTTGAACAAATAATAATTATTTACGCAACTCCAAATTATTAGAAAATACTTGGAAACTTGTCAATCATCGAATAAAAATAACGCAGAATATTTGTCATATAGCAGTAACAATACTGAAAGTAAAATTATAATCATATTATTTTGTGTAGGATCTACTTTGTGTAGAAAATATTTTATTTTCTGTTTTGAATATGTTTTGCAGAATATATTTTGTGTTGGAAATATAGGGCATAATATTTTTGTCTTTAATGTTTTAAGAATATCTTCTTGATAAAATATTACTATTTAATTCTGTGTAGAAAATCTTTTGTGTGAGAAAAATATAACAGTATTAAATTCTGTGTAGGAAATATTATGTGTAGAAAATATTTTGTGCAGGAACAATATAACGTTGTGTACAATATATTTTGTGTAGAATAGGTTGTTATAGGAACAGCGTTTTCCCCCGACAGCCTAAAAGTTAAATGTTCCATGGAAAAGCCTGTTCATATATTTAATTTTCACATGTTTTATGAAAGCCTTTAACGTTTGCAAAATGATAGCAAAAAATTGTATTTTAATATTCATGAATTATATTCATTTAACACTTACCAAGGACATAAAAATTCTTGTGGAATGTTATCTGGAGTACTCAGTTTTTCACTCAAATGCGATATATTTTCATTATAAGTAAATATACGATGGACTTCTTCAAAAGTTCCACACTGGCGCCTGAGCGGCGACCCAATCACCCCCAATAAAATAAGAATTTTCAACCTTTTCCGACACGTATTCTACAGGACTTTGAAACTTTGACCCTATTAGCTTGTGCATGAAAGAGAAAAGCATAATTTTTATTTCAACAAGATTTCTTTTCGCCGCTTTAAAGTATAGTGTTTTCAACTGAATAGAAAACTTAAATTTTATTATTTAAATTTTAAATTATGTACTCTGTCTAAGACAGGCTCAAAAGTGGTAGTGGATTTTTCAACAAAATAGGTCATTTTTCAACCAAGTTGTTAAGTTTTTAAGCCAAAAAGACACATTTTTATAAAACAGTTAAATTTTAAATCAATAAATATGGACTTTTGAGAAAAATAAGTTATCTGTCTACCAGATAGTTAGTTTTTCTATGAAGACAGGGGAATCTTCAACTGAAAAACCTGAAAATATTTTTACAGCAATCTAAAAATAAATGCAATAAATTACAGCCAAAATTAGAGGAAAGTACAAGTTTTTCCTATTATTGAAAAACAGAAATCCACGCTATCATTTTCAATGATGTGAATTGTAGATGAATTTTCGACTAAAAAAAAAAGTTTTAACGAAAATTCTTCAACTTTTAACAGAATTTCAACCAAAGAAGATAAATCCTTTTTGAAAAATATAATACATAATTCGATATTTCAACAAAAAAAGGTTCAAATTTTTAATTGAAAACTAGTAATTTTGGCTAAATTGAAGTTTTTATCAAAAATCATAATAATTCAATTGATAGTCCTTTTTATACATTTTACATACGAACTAATTATTATTTCATTGTTATTCCCTAATTTTCACGTCTCTAAAGTGCCAAATTTACTGGAAAAATTTGAATTTTTACATTTTTCACAAGTTTTTGAATAATACGATCAATGAATTAATTCATTTACTTATTTTCGGTCAAAAAATGTAACCAAAAGTAACCTTTTCATAAAACAAGTAACTGTTTTTTCAAAAAAGCGCGCCAACTGTCCGAGTGCCAGTGGTTCGGAAGTGGAGGGAGGTAGACTCCTCCCATGTGCCGTCCTGTCTGAATCCACTCGTGCTCGAAGGGGAGCTCAACCTCTTAATAGGAGATAATCTGACGGCCATGCAGCACCATGCAGTCTTCTAAATTTCATTGTTTGAGCTCCCCTTCGCGCTCAGAGCGAATTGTCGTAAACGCCACATTTAGGGATGGGCGATTCTCTCGAAAAGATCGATTCATGAATCGATCCTGGATCGAATTTATTAAGATCGATTCAGCAAAAAAATCGAATCAGGAGAATCGATCTTCAAAGAATCGATCTTTTAAGATCGATGTAAAAATGTCCTGAATAGACGAGCGGATCCCTCCAGTCCGTGCCGTGCCCCCCACTACTGAAACCACTATGCGCGCTCAGCCAATGAGCCCGGGAGCAGCAGTGTTCAAGCGGTTCGAACTTTTCCTCTTCACGTTACAGTACACTGTATAACACAACAGGCATTACACTGGTTGCAAGGATCAACGAAAATGTTAAACGCCCTGCCACACACGGAAAAAATTAGCTGTTGAATTTTTGAATGACTGAGTCAACCACTCTAGGATAGGGTTAAACGTCATGAATTGGAAGAATCGTCTTACAAACCTTGATTGATACATGTTTAAAAAGTAGAAAGAGTTGTCGAAAGTACAAAATAATTTCAATGAAAATGTGAAGACCAGAGGAATAGTTCTTGAAACACTGATACAATAATGCTTCGAAGCCAGTCAATGAAACTTTCGATGACTCCTAACGAGTTTTTAGACAACAGTGTAGCCAAGTTGAAAAAATATATATTTCGCGGTTATATTTACTATATTTTTATTCACATAGACTCACGCTCAAGTTATATTTATTTTTACAGATACACACGAACCTATGAAAAATCGAAACAAATTTTGCGGCGGGATTCGAACCACCTAAAATCTATGTCTATGACGCATCGAACGCAACTTATCCCTAGCAATTATACCCCACGGCTAACTTAACATATTGAATATTTTGCACAAATCCCAGAGAAGAGCCAAATTTAAATCCGCGCTCATTTGTTCATTGCCGGTGACCGCGACTCCATTCAGACTTATACACTTCACCTGAGCGTCACTAAATGTGACTGTACATTGTGAATACATAGATATGTAGAAGACAGTCAACGAATTCTTCGACAACTTATCAATCAGTTATTCGTTTCTGTGCTAGAGTTTTTGTATTCCAAATCTTGTGGAATCTGGAGGACTTTTTATGAAAAATTGAATGCTTGTCTAGAAATTTGTCAAAATCTGCTTAATACTTATTTGCTTAACTTATTTTTTCCGTGCACAAAGTAGGTAATACTAATACCAAGTTATTTAGAGATTTATATTTTTGCTTTCTCATTAGGTAAAGTTGCAATTCTTATTTAATCCTAATGTCTTATAAGGGTGAATCTTATTCCTTGAAAGATTATCTACAAATCTCTTTGGTTCGTTTCAATTTTGGAGAATTTATTTTACAATAATATTGTTTATAAAATTAAGAAATCTACAATTCCTAAAACTATTTTTCAAATAAAAACGCACCAAACAAAGGTGTAGAAATAATAGGTCACAAAAATAATTACCTCTATTAATATATGAAAAAAAATATTACAACGAGAGTATATATATATATATATTTATTTATTTAAACATACCTTTCGGCTCATATAAAAATTCTGTTCAAACTCTTAAAACTAGTTTTGACGTAGCAACATCGAGATCCGTAATCTTTTTTCTTCTTAAACGTTCATGGCAACATAATTTTAGTGAAATGAAGAGAAAAAAGATTTATTTTTCATTATAAATGCCGACAATATCGATTTGTTCATATGACTTGTATAATAAAATAATAATATCGGATTGCAAGTTTTCCTTATCAACTATCACCTTGTCGCTAAAAGCATGTAATTTTAAGGCTGAAATTAACTTTACAAAAGAACAATAATTTGTTAATAAATAAGTACCTAATTTGTTAATAAAAATTGAGTTTACAAGTCACTAACGTGCATCAAATACAAGTTAATTATAAATTCATTTAATGTTTTGACAGACTGCGATGACATGCTTCTTTTTTGTCGAATAGAAGCGTTGTTGCTCCATATTATTTTTGGTTGGTAGTTTAGGGAGTTCAGGAACACTTGGTCAGGCAGGTTTGACTCTTCTGATGAGTTTACTTGGCCATGTTTTAGAATTTCGAAGGCTTTTTTCGATTTTCTTGGCTTGTGATAAAGCTTCATTCGAAGCACTGAGAGATAATCCTCCTTGTATATAATCCTTCAAGGAATAAAATTCACCCTAATAAGACATTAGGATTAGATAAGAATTGCAACTTTACCTAATGAGAAAGTAAAAATATAAAATTCTAAACAACTTGGTATCAATGTTAGTTACTTTGTGTGGCAAGGCGTTTACCATTTTCGTTGATACTTGCAGACAGTGTAATGCGAACAGGAAGAGTGGGGGGCACGGCACGGACTGGAGGGATCCGCTCGTCTGAATAGTTTATATTAACCTATAAATCATTACATTTATTAAATTTCAAATAAAATGATTAAAGATCGACAATTAGACACTGTTTATTCCTTTTTTCACAAAAAACTTTGTAAACCAGGAGAAATGCTGAAATTTTTGTTAATTTATATTGGAAATAATTTACTATTGTCTACTAAAATATACTCAGATATGCTAGTCTGTCATGGTAGAACCAACTATGGTCTCGCCACGCGCAAGTAAAAAAAAGTCAACCAATTAGACGGCTCCCTACACATGCAACTTTGATGCCATGAAAAGGTTCGGATCTCCCTTTCTAACAATGAAGGATAGAAAAAGAGGTATATTCCATTCCGAAACTTTGATGATAAACATTTTGAGCGCAGGCTGCGCTTGCGCTTAGATTGAGATGCAGTCTGGGGCACAAAAGAAAAAATTATAGGAGCAATGAAGATAAAAAATGTAGGCTGTGGTCACGAAACTATAGGACGGACAGATAAATAAAAATGAAAGAATCGCTTCTTCGATTTTGAAGGTAAAGAATCGATCCAATAAAAAATCGACTCACAAAGAATCGATTCAAAAGATCGATCTTTTGAGGCAAAAAGATCGATCTTTGAAGAATCGATTTAGAATCGCCCATCCCTACGCCACATGACATAAATTCGTAGCGTATATAAGTGAATTATGTACAGCTTGAGATTTAAAAAATGGAAATTCTGTGTTACAAGTTTCATTTTTTGTATCAGTGTCATAATGTCTCTTCTATCCTTCAGAATTTCTATAAAAAATTTGAAAGAAACAGAAAAATGTCCAATGTGCTTTGGTCTTGCAGCATGTCATTTTATTGATAATAATGAAATAACTATTAATCATAAAGATATGTACACGTTTTTTACAAATGTATTTGGAGTTAAGAACGTATATTACGGTAAACTAAGGAATATGGATGTAGTTTTGAAGAAATTGGCTCATCGGTCAGAGGTCAATGCTTTCGAAGAATCAATAAGTAAGGTTGTGAAAGAAAAATACAGTGATTTTCAGAAACTCGTTCAAAGAGCAATAAATACTGACATGAACGATACTATGAGTAAATTGAGGCTCTGTCCAACAGTAAAACATGTTAATTTGCTCTTTAATAATGTTCTAAGTAAAGAGGGTTTCTTGTATGAACATCTCTGGACGCTGATTAAAATCAATCCTGAACCACTCATCCTTCAGGTATTATTATCACAAAATTTCTGTTCGCCCGGTGCATTAATATACAATCAACTCCCAATTCTGGGCCGCCCTATCTTCAGCGGTTTCACGCTTGACTGACTATCTCCCCCCCTAAACATCCCTCCCTACTGAAAAAGCCCACATAGTAAACTTCATGGGAACCTATGTGTGAACCCGTATGGGATTCTTTTTTGAATTCCTGTCTCAAATTACGATGTGAGATAGGATGGGAAATATTTTGTGGGTTTCCACATGGTTCTTATATGAATACCGTTATTGAAACCTATGAATTTTTCCTACATGAAATCCCACATGGGATTAGAACTTTTTTTAATGAAGTTTTTGGAAGTTTTGGGTGCATAGTCCGCAATCTTACCCCCCCTCCACTCCCCCGAATACTGCGCAGCCGTAGCTTTCATAGGAAACTACTACGCACTTCTTAAATATTAATTGCAAACCCATCCATGTAGGAACCTTCATAAAAACCCATGATAAGAACCGATATAGATTTCCATCCTTTATTCCAATCTAGATCGTAATTTGAGACAGGAATTTAAAACAAGATCCCATATGGGTTCCCACATAGGTTCCAATGTAGTTCATTATGTAGGCTTTTTCAGTAGGGCTTCACGGCCTATACCTAGAGTGATCAGACGTTCCGCTTTGGCGAGACATGTCCCGCTTTTTGGGCATGTCCCGTCAGGTCCCGATTTTTCTTAAAATGTCCCGCTTTTTGACTAAATTCGGCAGTTTCGCATTTTTTTGTCCAAAAGCTTTTTTCGTGTTGTACATTTATCCGTGAACAACAACTTCGTTCATTTTTCCACGTTTTTTCGAAGAGCCCCAAAAATAATCAGATAACAATAAAAAAAATTGAAAATTATATGCTAAACAATTTTTTTCTCTCGCGAAGTTAGGTTTCCTAATTTTATTGGGGGGGGGGGGGGGGGGGTGCTTTCGTAATGTCCGGAATTTTTATTAAAAAGGTGGTTTTAGACTTAGATTTTATTGGGTATATTGATTTATATTTGAAGACTATTTCAGGTTTGATACGGTCACTGAGGGTGACATCTCCCCCTCACCGGCTCGAAACATAGGGGTGAAACCGCCTCTTCGAGTAAAGATTCAAATGTTTCATGACCTTTTAATAGCTTTATTTCCAAATAGAAAGATATACGTATAGCGTATACTGTGAAAGATTTTATGATTCTAAATATCCTATTAATAAATATATCTATGCTTATATTTAGGACTTGTATATGTGTTTGAAAAGAAACTGAAGCGTGAATAGCAATCTAAGAATTCAAGTTTAAAGTTGTTGCACACTATAATATTTTATATATATTGATCTACTCTATTAAACTGTAATTGAATACTATAACAATTTCAATTGCTAAAACTAAACATTATTCATATTGATAAAATTGGAGATTAAATATTTTTACTCTACATGATAAATATACAAGAAAATGTTAATATATTTTTATCGCTGGTAAATGGGACATTTCGTTCATTTATTTTCTATATAAGATTTTTTTCTTTTAACATTGTGACAATTTTGTGCAATATGGCATCTTTCATAGCATCTCTCGCAACTGTTTTTCCATTGATACAATTTTTCACGACCTGTGTCTGTACTGTGTTCTGTATCGTTGGTTCATTTCCTGACATAAATTCATATTTTTGGTTCAGAATGTTCGCTACATTTCTTTTTGCTGCTACTTTAGAATCAGCATGAATTCCTGTTGTTATGAATAAATTCTCATTTTTCCTAATTGCACAACTTGCTCTGAACAATCCAATATTCTTTCTCTTCCCTAATAGCACGGAACGTTCCCGGAACGTTCCATGGGAACTTTCGGAACGTTCCAGCGGAACGTTCCAGGAACGTTCCAGGGAGGTGTAAAATGTCTGCCGCTTGGAAACGTTCCAAACATAAATTAACGTTATTGTTATTATTATCAATAAAAAACGCGTAAAACGTAAGTGATAGGTCAAAATCGATGTCAATTTATGATACGGATATCATATTATAGTTTAGTATATGCGGTACTCAAAATTCAAAAATGACATCCATTCTTACCTATCTCTTACGGTTTACGAGATAATTGTTGTTAAAAACAACAATAATGGAAGGTTCCTCTCAGGTCCCAGTGGAACGTTCCTGGAACGTTCCCAAGGGCGGACATTTTACACGTTGCGGGAACGTTCCTGGAACGTTCCAGTGGATCGTTCCGAAGGTGCCCGCGGAACGTTCCAGGAACGTTCCCGGAACGTTCCGTGCTATGAGGGTTATCGGTGATATAGAATTCTGGCTGATTGGACATATAATATACAGGTTTTGTAAAATCATATTGTATACTTAAATGTTTTAACTGTGTAATCGCGCATAATGTAGGTTTGTTTGTTGGTATTTGTACACCTGGTTCCGTGGTATTGACTGAAGACATGATTTTGGTTATTTATTTTATTATATATATATATATTTATTAACGGGGTTCAACCTCTATTTCATGTATTGTTTTGTATTACTGGATGTGGTATGATGTCAGTATTTTGATTCTGGTATGATTCCCCTAAAAGAAAAAAATTTATGGTAAATAATTTGAGGTTGAATCTTGTTTGTTTATTTATGAATATTGATTTGAAAACAAATTGTTATGTGGTTATTACGAAATGAAAGGATAGGTTTGGGAGCTAAAGGAGGGTACTTAATTTAATTTTGGTTGTTTTGGTGGTTGCGTATTTATATATGGATCATCAATTTGTTTATGGATATTTTATAGCTATTGTGTACAATAGGAAAAATTAGTCTGTTATTCGTCTCTTGGGCTCCTTTGTTTTTCGTCTATAGGTTAATGTCAGTTTGTTTTGTAACCTTTTGAGAGTCAGAAGTGATTGAAGATTTGGATTTTTAATGGAATTACTGAAATCTAGAGAAACAAGATGAGTGACGAACGTAAATTTAATAACTTGAGGTTGAGTGAAATTCTGAACAATATACTTGATAAGGAAATAGAATTTAATATTCAAATTTCGGACAATTTGTTTAACTCTATACCAAAATTACCTCAAGCTAGAAGTTTAGATAATATTTCTAAGATTTATGTGAACAAAATCTTCTTCTGATGAATGCGTTACATTTCCTAAGAAAACACTAAGCTGTGTTGTTCTCTAACACAATAATTGACTTTTAATGATTCTTTGCAAAAAGAGAGAATTTCCAGAAATAAAAATTCTAATTTTTCACCAATTATCATTATCTCCTTGAAATTAAAATATGTAATAATGTTCCAATTTCCGGTTGTAAGTCGAGCTGATGCTATATATTCACAGTATAATCCGGAGAGTTGAGGAGATTTATTATTTATGAAATGTTTTTAATGATTTTCTTGAAATGTTAAAGTGCTTAATGCAGGGGTCTCCAAAAGTAGATCCTGTATCTACTAGCGATCCCAGCCAGTAGGTCGGATCTACCAAGCTCTGACCCAGAACTCTCAAAATCTTAACCATTTTCATATTTCAGAACTATGCCCTTCCAACAGGGATTTTTTCCCGAGATGTCATAAATTTTCTCTCAGTTTTCCTTCGAAAAAAAATGGTAGATCTTGAAAAAAGTCGTGCGATCCTGAATCACGCTGCACCTGTCGATTGTGGAGACCCCTGGCTTAAGGGTATGTGACACAGCCAAATACCTACATTGCCGACCTCACTTTTTCAATTTTCCGAATTTTTTTTTGAATCTAAGAACTTTTTTTGTAAATAAAATTTCGGGGTGAAACTTTGGAAAATGTATGAGAAGACAATAAACTACGTTTATGTACCTTATTCGAGGAAGAACTTCGCAAAAAATTATTTTCGAAGAAATTAAAACTGGGTGCATTTTTTGAACCTAAGAACTTTTTTTATAAGTAAAATATCGGCTTCAAACTTTCAGAAATGCAAGAGCTGACAGTAAAGTACGTTTATGTACATTATTTAAGTATAAAAGATGCAAAAAGAAAAATTCCAACTAAGTGTCAACTCCGGTTCCGCTTGCCAGTTCGGTCGGTATTTTTGCGATGGGCACGACAATGCGAAGTCTGGCGGCCACTAATCGAGGCTCTATCAGCTGACTCGTGTACATCTGAAATATGGGGTCCATGCTGTCAAAGATTGATGATCCGGTGTTCTTACAATAATATTTTTTGAAAGTTGTGTCCAGCATAAAAGTTGAGTGAAATATGTTGTTTCAATGTTGAATTATGTAAGTATTGAAATCGCTATTGGCCTCGTTCAGTGGCCGCCAGACTTCGCATTTTCGTGCTCATCGCGAATACCGACCGAACTGGCAAGCGTTGTTGACATTTAGTTGGAATTTTTCTTTTTGCATCTTTTATACTCAAATGATGTACATAAACGTACTTCACTGTCGGCTCTTGCATTTCTCAAAGTTTGAAGCCGATATTTCACTTATAAAAAAAGTTCTTAGGTTCAAAAAATGCACCCAGTTTTAATTTTTTCGAGAATAATTTTTTGCGAAATTCCTCATCGAATAAAGTACGTAAACGTAGTTTATTGTCTTCTCATACATTTTCCAAAGTTTCAGCCCGAAATTTTATTTACAAAAAAAGTTCTTATATTCAACAAAAAATTTGGAAAATTGAAAAAGTGAGGTCGGTAATGTAGGTATTTGGCTGTGTCACATGCCCTTAATGGGAGAAAAATGAAAATGCTGAGTGTCTGAAATGCAGGTTCCGTTTGGCTTCCGATCCTTGACCTAGAACATAACCAGGGTGTCTAGCGACCGGGAAATACGGGAATTTGCCGGGAATTTTGTAAAACCTTGAAAAATACGGGAAAATGCTGGGAATTCTTTGTAAGATCCGGGAATTCTTTGAACGATCCGGGAATTCTTTGAACGATCCGGGAATTCTGTTGCCATAAATTCCAAATCTTTATTTTCTGTGTAAAATTATTCTCATATAATAAAAAGTTTGAAAAACGTAATTTGTCTTTTTGAAAAGAAGGCGCAAATCACAGCTAATGTACATCGTTTTCTTTGGCATGCGCAGAAACTCAAGTTTTCAACTTCGAAAATCGAGTCGAGACCACGGGAAGTTTAAGTTACTTCACGTATATGGCGCTTGTGTCGTATGTGTCGAAAATTGCATGGTTAACAGGCTTGGGAAAGGCTGCACATGAAATATTAGCGCCTCGTTCGGAAAGATTGGAACTATTAACTTCCAAAAGAAACTTGCTTGTTTTTGGCGTAGGTAATGTACAGGAGTTTCGTCTTCTGTATCAATTCTCCATACCATGTGTCGAGTTCGACCCATGAATATCGTAAAAGCGCAACAGTGGATGCCCAGCCAAACGTTAGTCTTATCTGATTTTAAATTTTATTTTTGAATCAATAAATACCTCATTTTTGTAATACAAGTGACTGTTTATTTCAAATTATGCTCTTTCCGGGCGCTAAGCTATTGTCAGAGTCTCAATCCTCAAATAGCTAAACACATCACAAGAACAAACCGGGAAAAACGTTATTTCTGATCCGGGAAATCCGGGAATTTGTAAACGGAATTTCGCTAGACACCCTGATAATACATATTAGATTGGGGGAGAACTGATGCATCTAAGGGTAAAGACGAATGAAGCTTGCAAGAGTGGATCTGATTTTATGTTTCTCTTAGAGGGGTGAATCTTAGAGGGAAGTTTTACAACGTTGATATTTCCTTTCATATTCGGATTCATTATGATTTTTAAAAGCGTTCGTCAAATACAATTCAGATTGATCAGCTCCTCAACATATGCCTGCTTAAAGAATTTTGCAATAATTAATTTTCACATTTATTAATTATTAATTTGGGAAATTCGGTGGTGATAGAGAAATAGTATAATGTTTGAACTTGTGCTATGGGTGCCCTCAATAATAAGATTAAACTACCTATCATATATTTAATTATTAAATTCAATTTATTCCAAAAAAAAAGAACATCTCTTTTCACTATGTAGCTCAATGGTTAGAGCACCTGCCGGGAAAGCAGTTGATCTGGTGTTCGAATCCCAGCGGAGTGAAAAGAGAATCTCTTTTTTTTCTGAATAAATTGAATTCAATAAATTTTAATTTATATCTTCATCTACTCTGTGATGACGAAATTTTTTTTCTGTATTAGAGGATTTAACTTTGATCGATATTGCAGATTTCCATTATTCACAGTATGTGTGATTGGATTTTTCATCGGATCGATATTTGCCATCTCCTATGATAATACAGATTCCTATTAAAAATGTATTTGTACGTAACATCTTGCTAATAAAGCTTATATCTGAAAAATATATTCTTACTCTGATCCCTCTGTAGCTCAATGGTTAGAGAACCTGCCCGGGAAGCAGTTGATCTGGTGTTCGAATCCCAGCGAAGTGAAAAGAGAAGATCTTTTTTTCTGAATAAATTGAATTCAATAAATTTTAATTTATATCTTCATCTACTCCGTGATGATGAAAAAATTTTTGTCTGTATTAGAGGATTTAACTTTGATCGATATTGCAGATTTCCATTATTCACAGCATGTCTGATTGGATTTTTCATCGGATCGATATTTGCCATCTCCTATGATAATACTGATTCCTATTTAAGAAAATATGTATATTTATTATATTTATTTTATCCGAATATAAATATTGATTTAATTATTCATATGAACATTCCAATTTATTTATAATTACTTATTCGAATAAAAATTGATTATAAAATATCTTAAACTATTTATATTTATATTTAAAGTTTTTAGTTTACTTATATATTATTCATTTTAATTTACGTATATTTTATTTATTCAAAATATGAAAATTTAATTTAATTATGTTAATCGAAGTAAATATTAGAGTTTATATAGCTAAATTCATTATTATAGATTATGGTAATATATGAAATAACTTAATCTATAATTCATATATAGATATACAGAGTGTCCCAGTCTCAAGTGTCCGGACTTATATAGCCATATAAAAATTTAAAAAATAAATAGAAAATTTCTTTTCCAAAAATCAGCTGAAGTTTTACTTTTTTAGTTATAAAACATTCAAGCTGGACCAATCAGGAGCGCTGTATAAATAGCCGTGTGTGCGTGAACGGGCTTCCAACGTAGTGTTCTCCTGTCGCTATCCCCACCTCTGCGCTCGCTTCGATAACACTGCATTGAAATCTCGTTCACGTACACACGGCTGTTTATACGGCGCTCCTGATTGGTCCAGCTTGAATGTTTTGTAACTGAAAAACTAAAACTTCAACTGATTTTTGGAAAAGTAATTTTCTATTTATTTTTTTAGTTTTTACATGGCTATATAAGTCCGAACACTTGAGTCTGGGACACCCTGTATAGATAAATAGATAAATTTTAATGTTATTTATTTATTATTAAAGTATAAATTAGGCGAATATATAGAAATCTAAATCTGTTTATATAATACTTATTTAGTTAAAGTAGTAATATCAATTTAATTTACTAAAGGACATGGAATTTTATTTATGTATGAAAAACTTAAATCTAATTGACTAGTATTTATGTAGATAAATTTTAATGTGTTTATTAATTACTTAAATATAAATTAGGTCAATATATAAAAATCTAAATCTATTTATAATTTATTTAATTAACGTAATAATATTGACTTGATTGAATAATTATATGAAATTTTATTTATTCATGAAAATCTTGAGTGAATTGACTAGTATTTATGTAAATCCTATTTATTTATTATCAGGTTTATATATGAAAATCTAAATTTATTTATATATTATTTATTTAATTAGAGTAGTAATATTAAATTTAATTTACGGAATTTTATGTTTTACTTAGTTATTATTAATGTTTATCAGATTTGCTTAATATGTAGAAATACTAATATATTCATTTATTATTTTTTTAAACAAAATATTCATAAATTACCTCAACTATATGAAAAATCCTTATTTATAAATATATTATTCATGCAAGTCAAATATTAATAAATGCTTATTAAATTCTTATTTATAAATATGTTGTTCATTTGAGTTAAATATTAATAAATGTATAGTAATGTTTATTCGATTTTTATTAATTTTATTAAATATATAAAATGTTCAATGTATATATTAATTATTTGAGTTAGATATTAAAATTGATTAAAGTTATAATTTATTAAGTGGAGTATGAAAAAATAGTAGTATTTATTTGGGTAGTTATAGAAAATTTACTCAATTATTGAATAATTTGATTATTATCTTTTGAATGAAATTGACCACTTTGAGTTTATTCGCACGTAGGTTTAGCTCTGTTATTGTAGTAAAGAAATGTATATATAAAGCTTTAAAATTGCATAACATGAGTAAGATTGGTTAAATATATGAAATCTTGTATCGAATTCATAGAAATATCAATCCAATATTTATTATTAGATAAAATAGTAATGTTTATTGAAGTACATATTAGTATTTATATAGATTCATTTATTATTACAAGTTAGGATAATATATGAAATAATTAGATTTATTAATAAAATATTCAATTATTAGTAATACTAATTTAATTTACTAATTATATGAAAATCTAGTTTTTACTGCCTATGATAAGGAGAACGAGCGGTTGGACCACTTTTGGAGATCTCTAATTGCAGCACACAAGGGGTCAGATTCACTCTGGAACTTTCTGAAGAAAGTTTTCATACTTAGTCAAGGCAACGCATTTGTGGAGCGAGGATTTTCTATTAATAAAGAAATCATTGTCGAAAATCAAAAAAATGGGTCCCTTATTGCCCAGAGACAGGTTTATGATGGACTTCAAGTCTTAGGTGGTTTACTTAAAATGGAAGAGATACCCAAATCAATGATCCTGAAGGTCCGCAATTCAAGAACTCTTTATGAAGAGTCTTTGCAAAAGAAAAAAGCGGAAAAGATTTTAAAAGGAAATGAAGATGTTAAAAAGTGAAGACTGGCTGAAGAAATTGAAAGCCTAAGGAGAAAAAAAATAAAGATTTTGACTGATAATCAGAAAGAGGTAGCAAACATTTATCAACGGCTTTGTGCGGTCAACGGCGATACCATGCTGGAAACACCAGTTCCCGTTAGATCACTGAAGTTAAGCAGTGTTGGGCGCGGTTAGTACTTGGATGGGTGACCGTTCGGGGAATACTGCGTGTTGTTGACCCGTCGTGGGTGTGGTGGACCCACACTGGTAGTATTTATCCACCTAGAAACACTACCAGAATCGGGTAGTGAGGCAATGAACTTTCGAGTTCGAAATGCTAATCAACTTTTTTTTTTTTTTTGTGCGGTTCTGTTGTCATCTAATTGCCTATCATTAGGCTTCTTTTCGTTTTTTATTGTTCCTAATTTTCAATATTTCTTATAATATATTTTTATTCACTGTACTAAAGAATGTGATGACCGTTTCTTTGTAAAAATAAAGTTTAATTCTTAGTCTTTTATTTGTAGTTATTTATTTATTGATAGTTTGGAGACATCTCCTTGATTCAATTAATCCATACTAATATGTAAAGCGCATTTTTATGACTTGTTTCACTTTTTGTCTTGGCACATTATTGAAACCTTAATCGCTTTTATAATAATTTACTGTCAGGGAAATTTGTCTAAATGTCAGGGAAATGTCAGGGAAATTGAAAAATTCAATCTTGTGGCCACCCTGATACGGCACTTCTCATTCTCGACAATTGACTATTTCCCTAGGAGCGTTTAGCGGAGCGGTATTTGGACCAATTCCGTAAGAGTGGCAGGGATGGTAATAAAGCACTCTTAGTGCCGCATTGTGCCTTTGGATGTAGGTCGTTCCCGCATGAGTTGGACAACTAGATAGTATGTGTCCTAGATGCTCGGCATGTGCATGATACGCTCGGCAGCTATCATCGGGAATATCGTGGCTCAAAATATGGTGACGGTATGCTAGAGTGGAAATGACACCGTCTTGACATGCCAAAATGAAACCCCCCGTGCCCGACTTCAATCCGGATAATTTAAGGAAAGCATACGTTAGTTCATACGACATCGACTGATCCTCCACATTTCTGTGGAAGATGCCGTGCATCCTCTTGTCAAGGAGCTCTTCGCGGATGATTTTCTCCTGTGCTTTCTTAATCCGGGCCTTCAGAAGTGAGTATTCAAGATGGATAAGATTTGATGCATTTTACTCATCCCTGGTATTTAAGTCAAGGCCGAGTGTCTCAGCAGCCTCCTCCGCTGCTTTGTACAGAAAAGCCCCTTTGCCCGCTTCTTCATGTTTCTTGACCATTTTAAGAAGAGGGTCTTGTCCATTTGCAACTATATGTGCTGTACCCAGAATAATCCTGTTGTGAAGACATTCAAGATTCAGTATTCCGCGACCACCTAGGCGGCGTGAGATGTAAAGTCGCGGAACACAAGACTTAGGGTGCATGCTCTTGTTCATGTGCAAAACCTTTCGCGTCCCGATATCAAGGGATCTGAGCTCGTCCTTCGTCCATGGAACCACTCCAAATGAATAGAGTACTACCGGGACGTCAAGCATCTTCGTTGCAGATACTTTGTTCTTAGCCGACAGTTCGGAAGACCAAATCTGCCGGATGAGAAGTTTGTATCTGCTACGGAGAGTATCCTTTATAGATGTCACGTCCTGAGTGCGGCTCTGTGGCACGCCCAGGTATGTATAGGTGTCTCCAGCGCTAAGGTGTCGAATAGCGCTTCTGTCGACGAGCTCAGGGTCTTCGGGGATGCCATTAAGTTTTCCTTTCTTCAAATTAACCGTGGCGCATTTCTCTAACCCGAACTCCATTCCAATCTCTTGAGTGTACCCGTTGACAATTTTTAGAGACAGTGGCAATAATGTGAGACAAAAGAGAAGGGGGCTCATGGTGTCGCCCTGAAACACACCTCTCTGAAAAGTGACACTGTTAGTGATCACACAATGTTTTCCAGATCAGATAGTAAATCTGGTTTTCCAAAACGGCATTAATATCTCTATGCACCTCACGATGTGTGGATGAACCTTCAAGCTTTCCAACACAGATGATGAGTCTATGGCAGGTTGAAGCGAAAGCTTACAAGACGCTTCAAAATCACAACATTTGCAAAATCTAGTAGGATTGTGCATAACAATGCATCATTTTATCATAAAACTCTCGCTTTAGTCAAATGTGATCAATTAAAAAATATAAAATAATGATAGCCTACTAAAACTAGCTGTGAATTCGATCTCGAGTGTTTCCACTTTGTTTGTATTTATAATTATGTGGTGCTCATTTCACGAGCACTTTGCTTCCCGATAGCAAATGTATTTGCTTCCTCATAGAGGAAGCATTAGTTATTTTTTTCAATAATAGGCAAACCGAAGTCTTCATTTTGCTCAATTTAAAAATAGAAATTTACCAAAAATGAAAAATTACAGAATAATACAAAAATGTTTTAAATAAGAAGACAAATCAGACAAATCAAATCTTGGGTTCGAAATAATAATTTTTTGAGCTGGAAAAGGGAAAGGAAAAGTTCTGTCGCACCCTATCCCTTTCCCAGCTTCACGATTTCTTCACAAAACTTGTCATAATATTACTCTATTTGAAAATTTATGATCAAAAAGTCTTTTCTATTCATGCATCAACTTTAAATTATGTCGATAAAAAAAGTTTTTCTGTTTGAACCTGATGATTCAGATATTATAAATGAGCAGAAATTCCCTAATCTTCAATAAAGTGTATTATTATTATTATAGATCAATCAATTTGCCTTGAATCAAGAGATTTTTTCCGTTCTTGCATCAATTTTGAATTATGTTACTGAAAAGAAGTTTTACTATAAAAAACCGTATTTTCAAATATTATGCATTACCATAGCTTCCTTACTGTTCAATAAAATTCATTAATATTATAGGTCAATCGATTCGACTCGAATCAACACATCTTTTCTGTTTTTACATCAACTTTAAATTATGTTAATGAAAAAAGTTTTGCTATAAGAAACCGATTTTCAAAATATATAAATTACCATAACTTCCCTACTCTTTGATAAAATGCATTATTATTGTAGGTCAATCGATTCGTTTCGAAACAAGGAATCTTTTATATTCTTGCATCAACTCTGAATTATGCTAAAGAAAAAAGTTTTACTGTAAAAAACCGATTTTAAAAATATATAAATTACCATAACTTTCCTACTCTTCAATAAAATGTATTAATATTATAGGTCAATCGATTCGTCCCGAACCAAGGCATCTTTTATATCCTTGCGTCAACTTTGAATTATGCGAATGAAAAAAGTTTTGCTATAAAAAACCGATTTTTAAAATATTATTGAGTGCTAGAAAAAAATGCATTAAATATTTTTTGAAATCCTTCGGTCAGTTTCAAGATATTAGTGAGGAAAATAAGCTCTCCAAATTTCATCAATTTATCTGCAACCGTTTTCTAGTTATCGTGTTCACAAAAAAGCGTGACATCCACACATCCACACATCCATACATCCACACATCCACACACACACACATCCGGACAATTGCTTAGAACACTGTATTGGACATTTTTAAATTAGGGAGGGTTCAATTAAATGAATTTAAAAAATTTGAAAAATGTCACCATTACAAAGCTTCCTCTATGAGGAAGCAAAAAAGGCAGGAATCGTCACAACTGGTCAGAAGTTCTGACGATTTCTGTACATCCTGTCCATTCTTAACGAGTCTGACCATTTCTGAAGATATGCTAATTCACATCCTATCAGGTAGCTCATCGGCTAGGACCACTGGTAGGCTAACGAAAAAGGATTAATAATAGATTTTATTAATTGTTGCATGTACAGATTCAAAAGCTAGAAATTCAGAATCTACGGGTTTCGGCGTTTTTAGATATCTAAAAATTTTCCTAAAAAATTAAAAAGTAGGATAAATATAATGTATCTTGTAAAGAGAAAGAGATACGTCAAAACGGACAAAATTTTTAGATTCACCTTCAGAGTCATTTAGTATATAAATATTCATCAATAAATATTATTAAAAAGAGAATATGCATAAATGAATATAGATAAATAAATAATATAAATAACCTGTTAAATATAAAAGGGATTAGGTTTTATGGAATTCTATTCTTGGACCCCTAATAAAAGGATTATCCTTCGAAACCAAGCTCTGACGATTTCTGAACATTTTCTCATGAGTTCTGACTTTTCCTGACGATTTCTGTCGAGAAACGTAACAAAAGTGGTCAAAAATGGTCAGAAGTCCTGACTTTTTTTCGGACGATACCTGACTTTTTTTAAGTACGGTAAACAATTTTTTTATTAGTTTTCATCACAGCTACCTGTGTAGAAATCAATCTTGACAACGTAAAATCACTGATACTGTATTTTTAAATGCTTCTAATCTCATTATTAATCGAAAAACAGTAAATAAGAACAGCGAAATGTGCAAATTGAGAAGAGATTGAAAATGTTCTATTTCATGGTCAATTTGGGGTATCCAAATGTATTAAGAAAAATATTGTCGCCACTGGGTACGAGGTTCATGATGCAAATCTAATCGTAGGCGGCAGAAATGAGCTGAGCACAAGACCCCTTGTCAATGATATACGAATTTAAATAAAAGAAATTTTGTGAATAAGCATTGACACCTTGAAAAAATCACAAAATAAATTGTTCAAACTTTTTCATCAGTATTTTTCATATATGACGTGCGCCAAAGAAAGGGGGCTTACTCTGAAAAGTGAGATTTTTCAGGGCGAGCAGTCGAAGTCGACCCGATAGACGCCACTTTTAGGAGAGAGGGAAGATTCGCGAAATCTTCCCTCTCCACTTGCCACTACATTCTCACGCATATAGCGGCGCCGCTCACGGACGGGTAGAGATGAGACGCGCAGATGTAGTGGTGTGTGGTGGGAGGTGTTTCACGGAATCTCGAGCTCTCGAGTGAAAGCCCGATTTCTCGGGTACCTATCAACTCAATTATTAGCAATAATAACGTTTGAAAATTTTTTACGATGGTTTCATTAAAAACAGCAACTCAAAAACTATCGAAAGGTGTAAAAACCTCGATTTCGACTTTTTTAGAGTAAACCCCCTTTCTTCGGCGCACGTCACATATAGCTTCCATACAAGGTTCATAAATCTTTTTCTGGTTGTCACTTGTCAAGTGAGGTTAGGTTTACCTTAGTTCACCATATATCTATGTGTATGTGTAATTTCTACTGAAAGTATAAATTACCATATTGAATTTCGTCTCTCATCGACGGAGATTCGAGTACTCGGCTTGGTGCTGCCATCTATTATTAGTTTTGCATCACGAACCTCACCGAAAGGAATTCAGTTTAAGAGATAACTTCTACTGCTATGGGTCATGTCACCATTGAGAAGGAAATGGTAAAATTCCTTTTACTTTATCGCAACTCTATCCATTAAAATTTATAAATTGTATGCTGGCTGGAATTCATTTTTCTTATTACTAATTTATTTTCAGATAGTAATATTTATTGCATTTAAGGAGATGTCAAAATGAAGTGATATATGACGAAAAAATGTATGCCTTTTAACATGTCATGCTTTTTTCTATTTATACACGTAATATAATTCTTATTATTGATTTGTAAATTGTACTACTATTAATTACTCATTTTCATTCTCAACAATTCTTTCATTAAGATGTGATATTGAAATATAATAATATGATGTATATTTTTAGACATGTTTTAGACCATGTCATGTTTTACATTACCAATACTTTAAGTATCATTCATTACTTGATAATTAATAAATCTATATTTTTTTCTGTAACAAATAAATAATTTCCAAATTCAGTCACCCCAAAAAGACCCTGGTAGTAAACATCACCTTAGTACTGAAGTCCCCACTCTGTGATACAAGAGTAACCACCTCTTGGAACTCTTACAGCGGAGTAGAGATTCGTGGTGGTGGAAACGAAACATGTGGTTCGTGAGCAAAAACGACCAAATTTCCCCTCACGGAAGACCCCTGGCCTATACGATTGGGTAGCCAGTGTCGTAAATCAATTAAATCTGGTGAGAATGCTGAATTATAGGCCGCTTTATTATAATGGTTTATCCAAAAAAGCAGACTCGGGTCAACCGATTTCAGCAAAGATGCTTAAGGGAAAAGATAGAATTTTCAATGAAATACTAAAGGGGCCAGCAAACTTTCAACTAAGTTATTAAAAATTATGCAATCGAAGAAAAATACTGAATTCAGCAAAAATACAATAGTAATTTTAACCAGTTGACTGATTAATGTATGATTTTCAAAGCGCCATAAGAACGATACACAATCTCAAAAAATGACAGCTGCTTTATTCCATTTATATTTATTTATATTTTTGTATGAATTTGTTTCGTTCACGGAGCGACCTAAGGACGACCAGCTTCTGTGTTTTCCCCGCGAGTATCTTAGCATTTCGTTGACACACAGGAATGCTTTTCAGGCTATTAACCAGTGAAAGCCTGGCACCTCCAAGAGCATCAGTGATCGGGACGACTAGCTTAAGAAAATATACTTCGTTTCTCGAAGTGAAGAGAAACTATGTCAGGCCTCGAGTGCGAACTCGAAACAGTTGTCGAGAATATGAAGTTCGAGTATGTGCGGCACTTCGCATTTTCGACAATTGATTATATTTCCCCAGCAGCGTTTGGCGGAGCGTTATTAGGACTAATGCCGTAAAAGTGACAGAGATGATAATTAAGCACTCTTAGTGCCGCATTGTTCCATTGGATGTAAGTCATTCCTGCATGATTTGGGCAACTAGATAGTATGCGTCCTAGATGCTCAGCGTGTGCATGACACGCTCTGCAGCTATCATCGGGAATTTCTTGGCTAAAAATGTGGCGACGGTATGCTAGTGTGGAAATGACACCGTCTTGACACAACGAAATAAAACCCTCTGTTCTGGACTTCAATCCGGTTGATTTGACATTGAATGATCCTTCACATTTCTGTGGAAGATGTCGTGCATCCTCTTGTCGAGGAGCTGTTCACAGAAGTTTTTCTGCTTTGTACAGAAACGCTCCTTTGCCCACTTCATCGTGTTCCCTGACCAGTTTAAGAAGAGAGTTCGTTCATTTGCGACTGCATATGCTGTACCCAGAATATGCCTGTTGTAAAGACATTCAAGATTAAGTATTCCACGACCACCTTGACGTCCTTAGATGTAAAGTTGCGGAACAGACGACTTATGGTGCATGCATTTGTTCATGTGCATAACTTTTCGAGACCCGATATCAAGGGATGTGTGCTCGTTCTTCGTTCATGGAACCACTCCAAATGAAGAGAGTACTACCGGGACGGCAAGCCTGTTTGCTGCAGATACTATGTTTGTGGCCAACAGTTCGGAGGACCAAATCTGTCGGATAAGATGATTGTTTTCACATCGAAGAGCATTCTTAATCGATGTTGCGTCCTGGATGCGGCATTTTGGCACGCCCAGGTATGATTAGGTCTCTCCAGCGCACAGGTATTGTATAGCGCTTCTATCGACGAGATCAGGGTGTTTGGGGATGAATATTAAGTTTTCCTTGCGTCAAATTAACATTGGCGCATTTTTCTAACCCAATCTCCATTCCAATCTCTGGAGTGTACTCTTTGACAATCTTTAGAGCTAGATTTAGTTGCAATAATGTAAGGCAGCAGAGGAGGGGGCTCATGATGTCGCCCTGAAAGATACCTCTCTGAAAGGTGATGTTAGCTGTCGCGCGATGTCCATTGAGATGTAGCGCTGGTATGCATATTTTTACTTGAAGACGGATTTAAACGGATAGATATGGATGAATTATTTTTAGTTGATGATTAAAAACGGATAAATACGATAACATCTCACGGATTGATAAGGCTAAAAAAGTTCGGACTGAAACGGATAAGGGCGGATTAAATTCCACTTCACGTAATGAGAATTATTCAAACGGATAAAGATTTTAAAATCTAATAATGGATAGAACATGATTGAAAAAGATGCAAAGTGCTCATTCAAACGAATAACAAATTTCTATCCATTTGAATCTGTTAATTCCTATCCGTTTGAATCCGTTTATTTCTTGGGAACGCCAATAATCTTTCCTTTCTTCAGATGAATTTTAGCACACTTGTCCAATCCAAAGTCCAGAGGTATGGATTCCAATCCAAAGTGCAGAGGTATCCAGGAGAATTTCGTAGTGCGAGAGAAGGAGGCAGACATGTGATGCAAAAAAGCAGAGGGCTCATGGTATCGCTCTGAAATGCGCCCCTCTGGAAGGTGACGTCGTTCGTTGTCATCCGATGATTTCCAGATGAGATTGTAAATCTAATTTTCTGAAGGAGCATCAATCTCTTCATGCATCTCACTATGTGTAGATGAACCTCTATGAGAGGTCTATGAGAGGTTGAAACAAAAGCTTTGTGGTATTCAAGCCAGGCCTTGATCATCCAATCTTCTTGTTCAGTTGATGCAAGCTTATTTTGGTCTGTTGATCCATCTTCGGTTGAAGCCTTCGATTTGAGTCAGCCAAAGCTTTCGCAACACCTACATGTCAATGTTCCTCCTTGTCCTGAAATCGTGATCATCTGTCAGAAGGTGCCTGCTTTCCGCGGTTGATCCTAATGACGCTACCTCATTTTCGTCTGTAGCTTGTTCAAGCAGCAGTTGGGGAAGCGCTCCGCGTACATATCTATTTTTCAAGAGGTAGGCACGTTGATTTCGCAATGACTGAATCGAAACGTCCTGAAGCTCTGGGTCTTTCTGCCACCACATAGTCTGCATACGCTCCATAAAGCCACCGTGAACAGGGATAAGCTGGCATCGTAGCAGCCTAGCAAGTCATCCTTGACTTGGCTCTTCCACTCAATGTAGGCGTTTCGCCGGTTCGTCGTCATGTTCCCATCTAAATTATTTTCAGCACCCGAACTTTAGGGTAATCGGCACTGTTTTGTGACCCATTTTCGGGTGCTCTGCGCGCTCGATCGGTTTGAACCGCATCCACAACTTTCTGGTGGTTTGGTGGTGTCATTGTTGTTCCCACGAGCAAATAGGGAGAGGGTTCGTCCGTCCTTGTAGAACCCCGCATGCAAGGATAAGGCTGCATACTTCGAGAGATCGCCTGGTATCCCAGAGTCGCCGTTTAAGACACCTCATCCAGGTGTCATTCTGCTTTCGGCACGGTTGTTACGCCTCCGCTTAGGGTCTATTCCTTCTTGATAATTAATAATGATAGTATGCTTATTTTAATTATTGTAACCATATTCAGCAGAAACCTACATTGGTTGCAATTTTGCAGTGAGGTTCGGTGGTAATTAAAACAATTTCACGGTTTTTGGTATTCGCATCAAGGCTTTGGGATGAACCGGACAAATATCTACAAATAGAAGAACTTTTCGATTGTTTGCTTGGAATTTATGATCAATTTCATGAAGCTAGTCTTCATATATTAATCTGGTCATTCACGATTTTTGATTGTTTTTGTAAAGCACTGGTAACGTCTTGATTCCCTTGAAACATCGTGTATTCTTTGTAGTGGTATTTGTTACAGAAAAGTCCCTAGGGTTAAATAGCCCTCAATAATACAAGGTCATTGCGAATTTTTGCAAGCACTGAACTGTCGAATACTTATTTAATCTTATAACTAAATTTATAAACTAAACAAATAGAGTCGCCCTCAGTATGTGTATCAGATTAGGTATGAGATTGACGCATTGTAATGCACAGTGAGTGATTAATTAGAAGCTCTTGTGCAGGATAAAGTAGAAATAAAGAGGGAAAAACTTTGTGCATAAAAAGTAAAAATTTACACAAGTTAATAAAAAAAAAGGAAAATTCTTAAATTAATTTTTTTTAAATTAAAAATTCTTTGATGTGCCTATTACCAATAACTTCAGTTTTTCTTTACCAGATATGTTAGCTCAGATGATAACAGTAACACAATCTTTGCTCTTCTTTCTATCATGACAAATGGCCACGTGCAATCGCCTAGGTTATGATAATGAATTTTTCGAAGGACGTTAATTACTCACTGCCGTACTTCGAGTTACATCGATTATCATCACGGCGCGGGCGGCGCGTATAATATTCTTCGAATTATCAAGGAATTCAAATTATCGAACTTCAAATCATCGAGTATTATTAACATGGAAAACGTCGAGTTTTAGCCTGAGCTGAAAATAAGTTTGAAAGTAGGTTAAACAACCACTGCGGGGTCCCACTGGGAGCAACGGTCATCGACGAAAATGACACCGGCTCCAAGTAGAACAACGGCAAATCACACTTATGGCGATGTCTCACGGCGGAGAGATAGATGGCCATAGGGCACGTCGAAATCACAACGACAGGCTTGCGAAACCCTCGAGTGTGTTGGGGACACGGAGCGACCTAAGGATGACAGCTTTCTGCTTACATGTGATGTTGTAGTCGGTTGGAACCGAGAAGGCGATGACGAATATACTTCTTCTCTGGAGACTGCTGTCCGAAAATCGTAGTTCCAGAAAATTTAACACTTCTCGTTTTGGACAATTGACTGTCATTATAATCAGACGAGGTAATTCAGTCTAATGGAAAATCTACACAAGAAACTGTCAATAACACTTTCCAGATCGATGCGAAAAGTAGTGAAAATTTGGAGGTTGTAGTTTTCAAAGCGCCTCTGATATTGATGCAAGAAGTCAGTATAAAGGAGTATATTGTATATATTATAAAGGAGTATCTAGTTGCTGAGCATCGCAATTATTCTCTTAGCTGTATTTTGAGTAGGGTTGTTCTGATTGAAATCGAAATTAAATCTTATAGTTGCCAGAAATTCGTTTAGTGTCACATAAAACTCAGTCGTTTTTTGGAATATTGTAAGTAAACTCTTAGCGAATTTCTGACAACTATAATGTTTTATTTTGATTTGAATGAGAAGAACCCTACTCAAAATACAGCTAGGAGAGTAATTTCGATGCCCAGCAACTAGATACGCCTTTAAGATTCATCTGAAATATATATTCACAAACATTAACTGCTTGTATCGATATCAGAAGAGCTTTGAAAACTACAAACCCCAAATTTTCACTACTTTCCGCATCGATATCGAAAGTGTTATTGCCAGTTTCTTATGTAGTTTTTCCCGTAGAATCTGAAAATTAAGAGTTATTTTGTTACGCGAAGATCTTGTGTATTAAAACATGGAATTTCAAACGACATCCTTTTGTATATTTTTTTCGACTTTTGAAAGACCTTCATACGGAGCTATATACATATTTTGAAAAGAACTTTCATTTAAAAAAGAGCTGCGAAATGTGTTCAGTAGTTTCTGAGAAATATGATTTGAAATATATATATATATATATATATATATTTCCCCACATAACTCCCAAACTACTCATTTCTGAGATCTCAGGTTGTGTAAGTTTACTATACTACAGTACCCCTACATGTTGCTGATACTTCAGATACTTCATCGTGATAATTATATTAAGTGGAAGCTTCTTGATGGAAATAATAAAAATAATGTATTCATTTATGATTACTTAGTTAGTCCATTTGAAGCAGAAAAAAGAAGTTGCTTGAAAATTTAAAAATTCCTTTTTTACACTACTTTATGTTGTGCTTGAAACAAATGGGCGCTTAGAGAATCTAATGAACAAATTGGAAATCCTCACGCAGGTATATTTTTTAATAGAATGGAATTTTCCAGCCATTATAATTTAACTTTAAAACTCAACATTTACCAACATAAAAGAGGTTCTGTATCTTATTTTACTCCTAACATTTAAAAGAAAGTAATTAAATCAGTGTCTAATAGAGTTTAAAAAGTGATATATTATAAAATATTAAAAGCTAAATATTCATTCATTTTGCTTGACTGCATACCTAAAGTCTTATGAAAAGAGCAACTATGCCCGAACTCATACGTTATATTCACATAGATCAAAAGAAAATTTAGTGTAGAGGAGAGTTTTATTTACTTCATAGAGTCACATGAAAAATTAGTAAAAACTTTAATCTCAGAAATTCTAAATAAATTAAAAGAAAGTAACTTAAATATTAAAGGTCCTAGACGGTCAGAACATGACCATGGACCAAAAATGGCTTGAAAATATCAAAGAGTTCAAAGTCTAATTTCATAACTAAATAAATATGCCACATCCCAGCAAAAATAGTTATGTAACTGTTAAATAACAGCTTGTAACATGTTACATAACTGGTGATGTAAATGGGCATATAACCATGTTATAATATTATGATCCACTTGAAGAAGGCTCAAAGAACATAAATAGCTTTAAGGAGCTACGCAATGCCCTCATAACAGCTGAGGAGGAATAACCACCTATCACTACCGAGGAGCTGAAAAACGTATTAAGAGGCATGAAGAACTGTTCCGCTCTGGGACCAGATGGTATCAAGACCTTCTGGTGGAAGACGTTTCCTTCAACCCACCAGCATCTGGCCCAAATTTTCATCTCATATCTCAAGTCGGAAAAGCTTATTCCGGAGTGGTTAGTGGAAGGGTGCACAGTGCTTCTGCCAAAGACAGGCAACTTAGTTGACCCTAAGAATTACAGGCCAATAACTTGCCTGAACACACTGTATAAGATCTTCACAGCTATCCTAAATAATAGGATTGTTCGGACAATTGGACCTGTGTGGCGCGAGATGTATGAACAACGCAGCTCGAAGAAAGGCGTAGCAGGGTGTCGGGAGAACCTGCTCATCGATAGATGTGTCTGTAAAGACGCAGCATCCTATCAACGATCTCTATCGATGGCCTGGATTGATTACCGAAAAGCTTTTGATTCAACCTCCCATAGACTTATCATCTGTCTGTTGGAAAGCTTATAGGTTCATCCACACATCTTGAGGTGCATAGAGAGATTAATGCCGCTTTTGCCTCACATTATTGCCACTATCTCTCGCACTTCGCCATACCGAAGGGTACCTCTGCGGCAAACCTGGAAACCGAAAGCATAAGGTCACTCATGTATTTTACATGGATGATCTTAAGATCTATGCTAGAAATCAAGAGAAACTACATCTAGCTCTAAAAATTGTCAAAGACTACACTGAAGAGATTGGAATGGAGTTCGGGTTGGAGAAATGCGCCAAGGTTGATTTGAAGAAAGGAAAACTTAACGGCATCCCCGAAGATCCTGAGATCGTTGACAGAAGCGCTATACGACACCTTTGCGCTGGAGACACCTATACATACCTGGGTGTGCCACAGAGCCGCATTCAGGACGTAACATCTATAAAGGATACTTTCCGATGCAGATACAAACGTCTCATCCGACAGATGTCTTCCGAACTGTCAGCGAGGAACAAAGTATCTGCGACGGACATGCTTGCCGTCCCAGTAGTACTCTATTAATTTGGAGTAGTACCATGGATGAAGGACGAGCTCAGATCCTTCGTTATCGGGTACCGAAAGGTTATGCACATGAACAAAAGCATGCGCCTTAAGTCTTCTGTTCCACGACTTTGCATCTTACGCCGTCAAGTCGGTCGTGGAATACTGAATCTTGAATGTCTTCGCAACAGGATTATTCGGGGTACAGCACATATAGTCGCAAATCGACAAGACCCTCTTCTTAAAATGGTCAGGAAACACGAAGAAGTAGGCAAAGGGGCGTTTCTGTACAAAGCAGCGGAAGAGGCTGCTGAAACACTCGGCTTGACTTCAATATCAGGGGTGAGCAAAATGCATCAAATCTTATCCATCTTGAATACTCACTCCTGAAGGCCCGGATTAAGAAAGCACAGCAGAAAAACTTCCCGGAACTGCTCCTCGACAAGAGGATGCACAGCATCTTCCACAGAAGTGTGGAAGATCAGTCGATGTCATATGAGCTGACGTTTGCTTTGCTTATATCGCCCGGATTGAAGTCGGGCACAGAGGGCTTCATTTTGGCATGTCAAGATGGTATCATTTAACTCTAACATACCGTCGCCATATTTTGAGCCAATACATTCCCGAAGATAGCTGCAGAGCGTGTCATGAACACCCCGAGCATCTAGGACACATACTATCTAGTTGTCCAACTCATGCGGGAACAACCTACATCCAAAGGCAGTATGCGGCACTAAGAGTGCTTTATTACCATCTCTGTCACTCTTACGGCATTTACCCAAATACCTCTCCGCTAAACGCTCCTAGAGAAATAGAGTCAATTGTCGAAAATGAGAAGTGCAGCATATACTGGAACTTCATATTCTCGACAGTTGTTTCTATTGCGCACTCGAGACCTGACATAGTTATCCTTGATTCGAGAAACGAACCATGTTCTTTATCGAATTTTCGGCACCAGCTGACAAAAACGTCATAGCCAAGGAGAAAGAAAATAAAGAGAGGTGTAAAAACGTTATAAGGGTGTTGCGACGGTTATACCCGGAATATTCTGTTAGGCTAATCGTCTTGATAATCGGCGCTTTTGGAGGTGCCAAGATTCTACTTGTTAGTAGCCTGAAAAGCATCCCTGCATGTCAACAAAATGCTGAGACACTTACGGGGAAAATGCAGAAGGCGGTCGTCTTTGGGTCGCTCCGTGTCTTCAGAAAGCACGAAACTTTCGCCGGATCATCGTATTGAATTTGTCGCAGAATGTAGCCACCTATCTCGCGGTCGTGAGACGTGGTTTTAGCTGAAATTTTACAGCGATGTTACGAACGAGTGAATTATTTAAAGAATGCGGGCCCTAATGAACTTGAACTTTTTTCTTTCTCTCGTTCGTCGGAGCTACCAAACCATTATAAATTACAATAATTCTATTGTTCCTTTTTTTTTGACGCGAATAAAAATTGAAAGACGCCCAAACTCTGACTGCACACAGCTAGTTGATTTTTCCTGGATTTATAAATTTCCATTTATTGGTTTTTCACATTTCACGTCGCAAAAACACTCCCTATTGTGCACTGCGCTTCCGATTCACGTACTTTTGGGAGTGACAAACCGTGTACCGAGTCCCGCTCGAGGTAAAATTCCGACGGGCAAGTAGGACTTTAATTCGATTTCCCTTCGGAACAATTACGTCCGATGTCGGGAAGAAGTGATGATGGGAATGAAGACCGGACGTGGTTTACGTGACCTCAAAATGCTGATTGAAAAACGTTTAAAAATAAGCTATTTTGCAGGGCACGTGCAGTGTGCTCTGTTTCTATGCCGGAAATTCGGATGTTAAATAAATTTGTATTTAATAATCAACAACAATCCCTGACTCCTATGATGTATATAAATCCGTTTTCCAAGCCAGCCAAGGATAATTGGATTGTCAGGTTTTTACGCCCAAGCAAAAAGGGATATTTTACTTGTACAATTATCGATAACTGAAAACTCAATAGTTTAAATTCGTTATCCTTGGGATAAAAACTTTAAGTGAATTTTGAAGGTGTTAGGTGTCTTGGCCAAATTCTGATTAAATTTCGACAGATGCTTCATTAATTAATCTATATGACTAACTTGTTTATTAAAGATGTTAAACGAATAATTGTCCCTTTTGTGAAATAGTTATTTGAATTGAACTTTTCAAGAGTTTGCTATCAGGGAATCGGAATTACTATTTTCCTAGACAGTGGGGAGCAGGGTTGAGAGTACTTACAACAGGGGCTCAAATATGCCCGGTGATAAAGTCAATCAGTTTGTCCATGAGGCAGTCTCTTTTTAAACACCTAAAATACCCCTGGACATATCTAATATTATTTTAAAAACGAAATTTAATTCAATTTTTAATTTTTTTTTTCAAATATGGAAAATACTCATGATACGTAGAAAAAGGCGATCCAAAAAACTGCGCCGCACGCGTAAGTGTCACAGAATTCTATTGCGCGTCGAATTAAGTTATATAAAACTTCCACACTTTCCTGAAGCTTATCGTGCACTGTTGCCTAAAAAAGCAGACATTTTCTTGGTTGAACGAACCCCGCCGTGATCTCACAATGCAATACTTCCAACCTTAAATTGCAAGTTTCAGGAAATCTTCACGAAGTTTTTTGTGCTATCCGGATTGCTACATTTGAATGTTTCATCATAGTGATTCTGGGCGGTTTGTTCAAGAATCACTGATTACGAGTGCATTGTTTAAAATGAAAAATATAAAATATCGAATGCATGATGGCCGATCCTTTTCCTAGTTGAAATCACATATAGTGTAAATTCTTTAACGTGGTTTCAAAAACGTCTTTTAGAGCATTTATTCTAATTACATTAAAGAGGGTACGAATCAATTCGTCAAATCAAAATCTATAACAATCTTTCTTTGATTTACGTCTAACTGTGAATCGTAATGATTGCACATAGCTAAAAATATTTAATTTGGCTAAAAAAGTAAGTTTGATGACTTTAGTCTATTTTTACCCAACTTGTCAAAACCCAGTGCGACTAAAAGTGGAACCATTCGATTCAGGGGCTATTATATAAAATCGATTTTCAGCACTTTTGTAAGAGATAGTTGCGAAATCATGCTTAGAAATCGTGAAAAACTGACCGTTTACATAACCAGGAACCTTCCCGGCACATGTAAGATGTCCGCTGCTTGAAAACGTTCCAGTGGAATGTTCCAAACAAAACGTACCGTTATTGTTATTATTGTCAATGAATATCGCGTAAACCGTAAGAGATAGGTCAAAATCGATGTTAATTTATAATATGGATATCATATTATAGTGTTGTATATGCGGTACTCAGAACTCAAAAATGACATCCACTTTCACCTATCTCTTACGGTTTACGAGATGATTGTTGTTAAAAATAGCAATAACGGAATGTTCCTCTTAGGTCCGAGTAGACTGTTCCCTAGCGGAGGACATTTTACACGTCCCGGGAACGTTTCGCTGGAATGTTCCAAAGGTTTCCGCGGTACGTTTTAGGAAGGTTCCGTGCTTTTAGGGTTATTTATTTATTTTTAAGTGTTTTTAATTTCGAAAAAAGTTTTTTCAATGGAGCGCCCTTATAATTTTTTTTGCTTTTAACAGATTTTACCTTCAGAAAAGGGATGGCCAGTTCCCAAATATTACGGAGCTTGCGGCAGACTAGTTATTCAAGAATTTGTAGGCCCTCCATTGTCTACTTTTTCTGATGAACCGTGGATCCATAGAGCTGCAATAGCTTCCACTTTACTCGACGCAGCTTATATGTTCACATTCCAAGATGCAAACTTTGCATATTATTTAACAGACATTTCTTCTGATAATATTGCTATTGATTCAAAAAACAGAGCTAAGTTCATTGATTTGGAAAACATTATTGTCGTGGATAAAACAACTCCAGTCGAAGGTAATCTTTTGTCGTAAATCGTATTATTAATTTTCTAAGCTGCTTAAATTTCAGAAATTTGAAAGAATAACTTTTGGTGACATTTCACTCATCTTCCCAAAACACTTGAGCGGGAGCGTTGGTGTTTTTTTCTTTTTTACAACCGTATATGGTAGGTAGATACAGAGGCGTCAATGTTGCGGACATTTTGTGAAAAGTGTCAAATCTGATACATAAAAAAATTATGCAAGTTTCAAGAACAAGGCAATTAAAGAACTTAGATTTGCTAATTTTATGAGATGTGAAAGTCTGTTTCTGGAAGTGATTACTTTTTATAATCAGAATGTCTGTGAAGAAGTAAGTGAGAAATATTCATGGTTAGAGTTTTGGTATAAAATGTGAGAGCAAAGAAGGTTTTATTACGATTAGTTGTTCAAACAATTAATAAATAATTGTCAGAGTGGGACGATGGTCGTGGGGGTTAAGGCATAGGCTTTGAACCCACTCCATCGGCTTGCGGGTTCGATTCCCGCCTCGCACTTTGGAAGAGTCTCGGTGGCCCATGCGGTGAACACTTGCCTAGCAAGGGAGTTGTTCATCTCCGGAGAGTCGTGGGACCGGTACCTCTAGAGAAAAAGGTTCTCTAAGTACTTAAGGCTGTTGCTCTTGGTGGTTCGGAACCCACCTTAAACTGTAGGTCCCCCTCCCACCACCAAGTAAGTGTGTGTGTGGGGGGGGGGTGTGTGTGTGAAGGAATAGGGAGAGGTCCAAGAACAGTGCAAACCCTTAGGGGACACATTAGAAGCTTCCATTCAATAAATAATTGTCAATTTGTAAAGTTTTATAGCAAAGAGTCATCGAATATACATTTTTAGTCCATTTCGTGAACGAAATTTGAATGTACTTATTGAAACATAGCCAAACTTTAAATTTGTTTATGAAAATTGTTTAAATAATTATTTATTCTTTGAATTTGCAAAAGAGTCATCGCAAAGATATTCTTAGTTAATTCTTTTTAAGAAATTGAGCCTATTGGTTGAAAAATAGAGAAGCTCTGAAGTTTTTTATAAAAATTGTTTGAATAATTATTATTTATTGTAAATTTGCAAAGTATCGCAAAAAAGAGTTATGGTAAAGACATTCTTTGTTGATTCTGTAAACAAATTGAGTCTATTCGTTGAAAAATAGTCAAACTCTGAATTTGTTTTTAATAATTGTTTCAACAATTAATAACTGTTTTTGATTTATAAAGAGTAATTGCGAAGAGTCATCGCTAAGATATTCTTGGTTGATTCCGCGAAACAAATTGTGCAACTTCATTAAAAAAAAGCCAAACTTTGAATTTGGTAATGAAAATTGTTTGAATAATTAATTTGGTAAGTTTGTAAAGTATCATGTCAAAGAGTCACCATAAAAACATTCTTAATTGATTTTGTTTCATTTTGATTCACATTCGAAAGACAGTCTTAGTTGATTACCTGAAAAAATGAGCCTGTTCGTTGAAAAATAGCCAAACTGTGAAAATGTTGATAAAAATTGTTTAGAAAAATTGCTAAATAGCATCTATTTTCAATTAATAGTAATAAAACTTTTATTTCTCGCACATTTTATACTAAATCTTTGGATTTAAAGAAGCTAACACTTCTAATCCCGAAAATAACTTTTGTTCATTAATTTGTTTATAACGTAATAAATAATTTTTCAAATATTATTCTCGCGCACTAAAAATTATTTCCAGATAGCTTCAGCTCAGATATAATACATTCTTTGATAATTTTAAAAATCTTAAAAAAAATGGTACGTCTTTAAATGAACTGTGACTAATACTTATGACCTACGGTAAGAATAGCGGTAAGAACACTCAACCCTGCTCCTCACTGTTTAGTAAAATAGTAACGTTGATTCCTTGAAACTCTTCAAAAGTTCAATTCAAATAATTAGTTTACATAAAGGATCATTGTTTTTAAACATCTTTAATGAAGAAATTAGTCATGTAGATTAATTAATAAAACATCTGTCAAAAATTTAATCAGAATTTGGCTAAGAAACATGACACCTTCAAAATTAATTTAACGTTTTTATCCTAACTGTACACATATAATCTATTTCTATAATAATTGATCATAATCCTTATTTCCTAACAGGAAATAAGTGATTAGAAATACTGATCAATTTGTTCGATCCCAATAATTTCAAGGATAACGAATTTAAACTATTGAGTTGTCAGTTTTATTGAGTTGTAAAATATCCCTTTTTCTTGGGTGTAAAGACCTGACAATACAGTTATCCTCAGCTAGCCTGGACAGTGGATTTATATACATCATAGGAGTCAGGGATTGTTGCTGATGATTAAATACAAATTTATTTCACATCCCCGGCATAACAACAGAGCACAATGCACGTACTCCGTAAATGGCTTATTCTTAAACATTTTTCAAATCAACATTTTGTGGTAGCGTAAACCACGTCCGGTCTTCATTCCCACAGTCGCTAGGCAAAGTCCATTTCCAATGCCAGCAACAAACCCTACCCAAATCTATCCACATCATGGCCTACGAGGTGCATCTTACCTGTCACCTCAAAGCAGTCGTTCATCGCTTCTTCCCGATATCGAAACTAATTGTTCCGAAGGAAATTCAAATTGAAGTTCAACTTGCCCGTCGGAATTTTACCTCGCGCGGGACTCGGTACGCGGGTTATCACACCCAAAAGTACGTTAATCGGAAGGGCAGTGCAGAATAAAGAGGGTTTTTGCGACGTGAAAACCCAATAGATGGGAATCTATAAATGACATTCCAATAATCCGAAATCCCTCTGATAACTGAATAGACATTGAGAGAGAGAGAGAGAGAGAGAGAGGTATCGGGAGATTGCGGCTTTGACCTTACGACGTTTCCTCAGTTGTTTAATCAGCAGAAATGCAAAAGTTGCGTAACGACCCTAGTAAAACCACATGACTGACCCAGCGAAGGTTATAGATATTCTACGTGCAAGGGTCATACCAAGAGCTTTGCGAATACACACTTTGATAATAATCTATTGTCCTGCTATCCGATTATGTTCTTTGCGTTTCTATTCAGGTGCCTGAATTTTACATATTGTACCTTCGCCACCCCTCTGTCGATTGAATTACTTACACTCCGTAGGAGGTAAGGACCGGTGGATCACTGAAGGAAAAATCACGGCCCCTGAACTTGGGCACTCAGAAAAAAAAGGAACAAAATCACAAGGCAAGGGAATTCTTGTATTCCCAGAAAGTCTTTCGTTCACTTAAAGACTGACCGAGAACTCTTCAACAATTACCGTACGTAAAAGCCTATTTTAAACTAAAAAATAGATAATGCCGAACGGCGAAACGAGTCCGACCCGCATCTAAATCGAAGTACCCCACTTTTCGGGGGTGCAACCCCCAATATAACGAATCAAAATACCAGATAACCAACTATGGATATGAGTCCGGCTATGGCTTCTGCATTGGAGGGGATGACCCTACAACAATGCACTTTCCATACCTCTACTTTTGACGGTAAAAATCCCCCCCCCCCCACCTGAAAGACTTTATTCAAGATGTAGCAAACGGTTCGGTTTACGTGAATGAAACCTCCGAACCCTCCTTTGTGAAGGTAGTCCTTAGTAAGTTAAAACGGGGTTGCCAGGGAAAGCGTGAGGGAAAAAACTTTTGATAAAATACAAGAGCTGATAATCCATCTAAAGAAACGGTTTGCCCCTACGGAGAAGTATCAATAGTACTTTGAATCGATAGTGGATTTGCGAATAAAGCAAATGGAGAGCGTTAGTGACTATTACGACCGTACCTTGGGGCTAATAGTGGAGCGAAACACTCTTTAAACGAGAAGTATATGTCACCAACCGATAACAAGAAAATGATGATGAAACCGGTAACAGACTGCGCCTTGGACACCTACATTCGAGGGCTACCCGATGAAATGGCCACTTTCGTAGACACTCGCAATCCCAAAGATTTGCATGAGGCATGCTCTGCATGTTGAGGAAAGACAACGATATGTTGACAGAGTGAAGGAAACTTCGGTCTCCTCCTATAATTTATCCCGACATAACGAAAACAGTCCAGAGCGTACGAGATCACCTAGCTCTTACTCGAGGCAAATGGAAGGGAGTCAAAAACAACGAAGAATGGAGAAAATGAATAGTGCGACAAACGTCACTCAAAGCAGTTCAAATCCAGCTCTTCAATAACCCTCTTACAGTCCTACGCACCCATCCTACAACTCTCCATATCCACCCGCTTACCCGTTCCAAAACCCATTCCCTCCAGGATATTGTTATCCCTATCCACTACCATATCCCCCCCCCCCCTCAAGGTTACCTTCATGATGCTACAAAAGGACCAACAGCAGTTAGCGGATACACCAAAACTCATCAAACTCACCTAGACCTATTTCACCAAAACTTTTTTCGAACTACAAGGACACCCGGCGTGTGGACACAACAGCGAGTCCGAATCTCAGGATGCGTCCAAGAACAGTACAATTCCTAACGGACCACTGCGGGTCCTTAGAGTCGGGAGAGAAAAAGAAGACTCCCCAGTTGTTGGACTGGCTGCTCCAGAATTCATTACCCGAAAGCCCATCTATTAGTAGATCCAGGTTCTGATGTTAACTTGCTAAAACTTCGAAATTTGAAAAGTACGATGATCGTAGGAATCGATCCAATCAAAAATTACGGTATCACGACCGATTTAGTCGAAACGATTGGCACGGTGGAACTCACTATACTCGGCAAGCGGGTCGAGTTCCATGTAGTAGAAGACACTTCCCCTATCTTGGCTGACGGCATCATAGGTCGACCATATCTACGGCAAGAACAATCGCAGGTATCGTTTCGACACAACACCCTCGTTGTAATATCTGACCGAATAAAACCTATACCGTTCGTCGATACTAAATCTATAGAAGCTAAAAGGAAACTAAGGAATGACATTAAACCTTTCCACCGAATCCTAAAAAATTGAAGTCCGGACTAACGGAGGGATACCTCCCCGGAGTCGGTGCACCATATGGCATATATATAGGTGAAGAGATAGTAAAAAGCACAGATAGTATTTGCTATGCCTACGCCTATAGCGCCACCGAAGGAGAAGCTGAGATGATCCTACCACCCGGAGAATAGTTAGATACGGAATATTTCTCAGACAATGGAACATTGGAGCCAACTAAGCCTCGCAGCGAACGTGTTACTGAAGTTCTACACACCGATTATCTTAATGACGAGGAGAAAGAAATCATACAAGGTTGGGTCAATGACTTCGCTGATGTATTCGATATCCCTGGAGAAACGCTGAATATCACGAACAAAATCCAGTATCGTCGTAGAATCTAGTCCGCCTAAGTCAAATTTATGGGCAAAATTATATTTTTAATAGCTCAGTTTTTATATTTTTGAAGAAAAGGGAATAATAATTGCTTTATTTTTACTACACGTTTCTCACTCGTGTAAAAAATCTTTGCTTTGGATCGTTCTCAATATTACAAACTTGATGAAGGAACATGATAGTAAACGTAGATTATATATCATATACCATATATCATATACCTCTTATCTCATATCACATATTATGTATCATATATCATATGATTACTGCCACGCCAACAACAGGAGTCCATGCTGACAATAAAATATCTAATTATTAATTTCTAACGTGATTTTGCTTCCTAAGATTTAATGAAGAACATGTTCAAGATTGCACAGTGATATATGTTGACAGATCAATCCGAAACATGGCAAGATGTACACAGAAGTGATGGAAACTTTGATTGCGAAACATGTTTAGTATTTTCTCCTGCAGACATATGTGAGCACAAAGTTAGCGACCATAACTACTACGCTATTTGCAAAGTAGGTGAAGATGATAATAATGTAACTATATATAAACAAATTAAATAATTTCTAGAAATACCACTTAAAATTAAATATTTTCAGCTCATTCTAGCTCAAGGAATCAGTGAAACACAGATATTCAAAGGGTTCTTGCACAATGTACCAGCCAAGATTTTGAGACAGTTTCCAAGTCTTATAGACCTACTGACTCAGTGTTCTGAACCACAATTATTTCACCAGAGAATTAGTAATGGAATTGAACTCAACAAGCTGTTAAAAAATATTATCAAATATATGTAATTTCTATTAATTTTAATTAAGTTATATATAGGTAATTTTAGCTATTTCACGTATATCTAACAGTAAAAGCTGCGTCTAGAATTATAGGAATTTTTTTAGTCATGTAGGAATTCGAAAAAACAGAGCGTGCTTACAATTCCTTTTAATGCTACCCCAGTTAATTTACAGAACTAAAAACCGTTCTAAAGTGTTTTAAACATGCAAACGATCAAGTGCACTTTATTTATAAAGACAATTTTTATTCATAAAAAATATATCCTGTTTGGGACATTTCTGGGAATTCCCAAATTGAAATTTTGGGATATCCCACAAACAGAAATAGAGATATTTTATTTATATCCCGAGATATCCTGGGGGCATGCCTGGGATATCCCATGATATGAGGGTAATGCCAACTTTTCAAGACCACTAGGCATAAATCTCAAAGAATCAATAAATTCAAGCTTTACATTTGTGCTTTCCACATTGTATTATAATTGCACGTAGGAAGCGATGCCCAGGGAAAGTTCGTCCGTCAATGCCATTATGTTGGTGTTTTAATTTTTTTCTGGAGAAGTATAGCGCAGTGAAGACTTATCTGTCGATTCCAGTGTGTCAGTGTGGCTATATATTTGACTGGAGAAGTGATGAATGGAGAAGATTTGCACGTCAATAAAACTGTGTCATGGCCTTGGTATTTCACTGGGGAAGTGATGTCCGAGGGAAGCTTCCACAACGACGTTACTCTGTCGGCTCCATAATATTTCTCTGAGGTAGTGATGACCGGGGAAGTATTGCCCGTCAATTCCACTGAGTCATGATCTTAATAGTTTTCTATGGAAGCGATGCCATCGGTAGGCCTTCCCCTTAATGTCACTGTTCCATGGTCCTAATATTTCGCCTGGCAAATGATGCCCAATGACAGCTTGTCTGTGGAGGCTACTGTGTCATGGTGACAATATCATATTGGGAAAGTGATGCCCAGGGCAGGCTTGCCCCGCATGCCACTATGTTAGGGTCGCCATATTTCGCTGGAAAAGTGCTGCTATGTGAAGGTTTCCTAGTCCATGCCATGATGATGTGATGTCGTGGAAAGGCTGCCAGTCGATTACACTGTGTCATGGTATTATTTTTTCGCTGGGGAAATGATACCCGGGAAAGGCTTACCTGTCAATGCCACTGTGTCGTGGTACTAATATTATGCTGAAGAAATGATTACCAAGTAAGGCGGGAACGCCAATGCAACTGTGTCAGGGTGTTTATTTGTTACTGGGGAAGTGATTCCAGGGGAAGGCCTGCCCTTCGATGCCACTATGTCAGAGTCCTAATATTTTGCTAGGGAGTGATGCCCAGGGAAGGCTTGCCCGTCGATGCCACTGTGTAAAGGTCTTTATATTTCTCTAGGAAAGTAATGGCAGGTAAGTCTTGCCCGTCGAGGCAACTATGTTATGGTCTTAATATTATGCTGGAGAAGTGATTCCCGGGGAATGCGATAATGTCGATGCCACAGTGTTAGTCTGTGAATATGTCGCTAGGGAAGACGGAAACGTTACTGTCACTGTGTCAGGGTATTTCGGTGTTTTAATATTTCGCTAGGGAAGTGATGTTCAGGAAGACTTGCCCCTCGATGCCACTTCATCTGGGTCATAATATTTTGATGAGATTCGTTGAGAAACTTCAGTCGTTTGCTGACAATCGAGTAAGGACACAAACTTTTTTGAAAACATCTAAAACTTCTTTATATTTTTGTATCCAGCTACGCATTCTGATGAGACTTGGTGAAACACTTTGAACTTTTAGTGAAATTCTATCTGCTATGGGGATGCAAACTATTTTCAAATAGTCTAAAATTGAACATTTTTCGGATTTCTGTACATATTAATTTTTCGAAATTCTGTACATATTTTGCTAATTTTTCTGTATCCGGCGGTGGATTATCTTGCTAAGAAGCTTTAGGCTTTTACTGATGCTCAAAATATTATAGAGATGCACCGTTTTTCCCAAACGTCTAAAATAAACGATTTTTTATTTTTCAGTGCAAATTTGTGTTATTTTTGTCCGAAACCAGTCAAATATTGATATCTCTGTATCCGGCAACAAATTCTGATGAGACTTGTTAAACAAATTTTGGATGTGACGCGGCTTTTTTAAGGTATTTGGGGGGGGGGCTCCTAGCCGCGCATAATCTGTCCTTTACTATCATAATAACTTAACAAAGAAAACTTAAAATTCACTTCAAGTTGAGCGCCAGTCCCTTCTTGGGCCAGATCTAAAAGAATTCTCGGAATTTCAAAATGCGCTTCAAACAGCAAGATAGCTTAAAATTTACATGGACGATAAACGGTACGGAGAGATAAGAGTGATGCGAGAAAAAATGAAGTAAAATAAAATAAAGAAAAAAGCAATAGGGCAGAAACTGTAACTAGAACGGAATGGTTAGCTCAGCCCCTAAATAAGGATAATCACTAGTAGAGGGGTGGGGTTTTGATTAATTGGCAAAGCTCGATTTCAAAATAAGATTAGAGCTGTTTTATTATTATATTCCAGGGACTTCGTTATACGTTTACCACAATATGAACTGTGGTTTTAATTAAGAATCCTTATCAGCATTACAAAATAAATCTCAATATTTATTCCATTCCATAATAATAATTACGAAGAACTAGGAGAAGGATCGAAAATAATATAATTCCAAATGCAGGGGCTTACTTTTCAGAACATATTCTTAGGCAAAATGAAGTACGTGCAGAGGGCGGGAGAGTGATCTCTAATTATAAAATTTTAGAAGAACTTTTAAAAACTGGCATCAAATTGAAGCATTTTAAGGTAGAAACTATATATGGGGCTCAGTTATCGGAACGGGGGGGGGGGGCAGTGATCTCAACGACATTGTTCGGGGGACCACATTATTTCTCATATTTGGGGTAACTCAAATAAAGAATGATGACAGATGATTTTAGACTTCGACACTCCGTCAGAAATAATTTACAGGCTCATTATACAAGAAAGACAAAGATGAATAGTTATATAAATGGTATGATTTTGCCAAGAAGTAAATAAAAAAAAAGTTAAAGATAATGAAAATAATTGAAATCAATATTTTTGCTAAACCATAAAAAAGGATCAAGATCCTACCTCATCACAGCAGTTTATCAGAGGGTCGTCGATGAGCACGTGGTTCGCACCTCGAGTTCACAAACTAGAATGCGATTTCCGAATCTATGTTATGCTATCGCGATGAACAGTGATTGATGGGAGAAGTAATAAGTTTTTTGCGCAGAGGACTAATCTTAATCGCTACGGTCAAGAGAGAGATCCTCAAGTAGGCTCGCTTCCCATTGGTCTGCCCTATCGCCTTTTCTTCTCTTCGTTGCGTTTTCCTCTGCTTTGCTGAACCAAGTCGTCCACCAAGAATCTTTTCTTGTTCTCGAGAAGCGGTAGAGTCCTAGGACAGTCGAGGCCAGGGAGGGTAGCCAAATGCAACCCTGTGCGAGAATTGGAGAACGGAGGTCCGTGCTTCGAACCACAGATGTAATTTTGGACTACATGACTCCCCAAACAAGAGATAAGAGAGACGGCATCAACAGCCAGGAATGAAGTAAAATATGAAAGGTGGCGGAATTACCTAGTTTGTCCATAATAAAGCTGGTAATCGCCTTGGTCCATCTTCACCAGAGACATGTCGTGGATCTCAGGGGGCCAAAGAGAGAGAAGATACGAGAATCCAGGAGGGGAAGCCAGAAGAAGAGTGCGCTCAAGGTCACAAAACCGGAGAAGCCTCGCCAGGATGTGCAGATGGAGGTGACGACAGACCATATTCGATGACGCAATAACGTAATATTCATGATTTACCACTCAAGATCGCAAAACTCGAAAGCTGTCATAGCGGTATTAGAAACGAAAAAGAAAAAAAGGAAACATTGCCAAATAAATCTTTCGTCTAAAAAAAATTAATAATAAGGAGTGTCGAATTTAGTCTTGATGCAAAACCAAGCGTATTTTCTTACATTTATAGTTAAATTAAAATTTGTGATGTTTGGGAAATCCGCAACATCACAGGGTTTTTTCTCGATCTGTTACAGGCATGCAAAATATTTTCTAAAATCTGGAACAGACGATTGTACACATATCCGTACAAATTTTTGTAATTTGTGCTGAAATTCGATCTGTGATACAAGTAGGTTAAATCTTCATATATCTGTATCCGTGTACGAATTTTGATGAGTCTTGTTGAAAAGCCTTAAGCTTTTACTGATACTCAAAATGTTATATAGATGCAAAGTTTTTTCCAAACTTCTGAAATCAACAATTTGTCACATTTCAGTACGAATTTTTGTAATTTTTATCCAAAGCTAATTTAAATCGAGGGCTAAAACCGACGACGAATCAAAAGACACAAAGACGCTCGCATCAACTGAACAAGAGAATTGGATGGGCAAGGCAGAATGCGTCCCGTGTTCAGTGTGTGATTGACTACATAACACCTGGTAGACCGTTCACGGAAAGGGTTCGAAAAGTTCGCCCAAGAACTGAGGATCAACAATCTCTAAACTTTCCTCTCTACTCTAATCTACTCTACTCTCCACTCTCTTCTCTACTCTACTCTCTACTCTGCTATACTCTACTCTCTACTCTACTCTACTTGTTATATTTACGCACTTTAGAAACTACAGCCACGTGGAAAAAAGGATCCACTTGACATTTTCTCACTTCTCATACTATAACCACGTAGAAATCCACGTAGAATTTCCACGTGGAAAAAAGCATGCACTTGGAATATTCTTACTTCTCACACGGTAACCACGTGGAAATTCACGTAGATTTCCACGTAAAAAAAAAGAATCCACTTAACATTTTCTCACCTCTTTCGCGTTGAAATTTCGACGTAAAAAACCGAATGTACTTGTTATATTCACGCACTTTAGAAACTACAACCACGTGGAAATCCACGTAGATTTTCACGTGGAAAACCGAATGCACTTGTAATATTTACGCACTTTTGAAACTTCAACCACGTAGAAGTGCACGTAGAATTCCACGTGGAAAAAAGAATGCACTTGATATTTTCTTACTTCTCGCACGATAACCACGTGGAAATCCACGTAGATTTCCATGTGAAAAAAAGAATGCACTTAACATTTTCAAACTTCACATACGATAACTACGTCGATTTTTGCGTTGAAATTTGGACGTGAAGAACCGAATGTACTTGTAATATTCAAGTACTTTCGAAACTATTACGGTAGACCCCATGAAGCCGGGCAAATGAAAGTCGTTATTGCTAGGCTCAATGGTATCCGCGTAGCAGATCAGTTAAGAAGTATGGTGCCCGAGGTGGATGCCCCATTCTTGTTCCGCGCTAACATATTATAGCGGGTCATACACTGGACAGGGAGAGAGAGGCAGTATGAGATTGTCGCCGTGGTCTTTGCCACACCTAATCAGACTCCCCGCGCGGAAAGAGGAGTGCAATGAGACGGACGGAGGCGGATAATGATTACGCCTCCTCTGACAACGACTTCTAATTTTTCCTGCGGTGCTGATACTTGCACATTGACCAAAGCCACATGTTACTGAAACTTTAGGCAGCCCCTGAAATGCATGATAGATATACATACATATACATATATGTCACATACTTCCCTAATACCCCTGAATCCGCACGCGAATATAAAATGATGATTAACAATATTGTTAATTTATAAATTCAATTTTTCCAAAGAATAAAGAACTCACAGAATTCTTCAAAATACCTAAACTAAAATTATTGGCCCGATTGCATAAAATTCGAAGAGTGGATAAAGTCAATAGCAATCCCTGCGACCACCCTTATGGTTCGACTGATTGACGCTTATCACTGAGGCATATTTGAGCCCCTGTGGTAAGAACTCTCAACCCTCTTCACCACTGTCTAGCAAAATAGTAAATTCGATTCCCTGACACTCTTGAAAGGTTCAATTCAAAAAAACTAATTTACTAATAGAACATGACACTTTCAAAATTAACTTAAAGTTTTTATCCTAACTATATATATATATACATATATATAATTAAAAAAAAAGTTAAAACAACCACCGCAGGGTACCTTTAAGAGCAACTGCCATCTAAAAAAAAATGTCAATAGCCCCCAGTAGAACCGCGGTAAAATACACCTATGGCCATGTCTCACATCCATGAGATGGGTGGTCACAGGGCACGATGAAATCACAACAACAGGCCGGTGAAACCCTCGTGTGTCTTCAGGACACGTAGCGACCCAAGGATGACAGCTTTCTGCATCCATCTCGCAAGTGCCTTGGCATATTTTTGGCACGCGGGTATGGCTTTAAGGTTACGAACCAACTGCTTAGGTTTAATTATAACTAAAATAATTACCTTGGATTTATTCATGAAATAAAATCTGAGATAATTTTTTGGTTATTACAACCACTTAAAATCAATTCAATCGATCTGAAATACAGGGAGTCTAGACAAGCCTAACGACCAGTCTGAAATATTTCTGAAATAAAATTAGAAAATATTTCCTCAGTTATTAAAAACATTCAACGTCAATTCAATTATCTGATATACAGGGAGTTTAGACAAGCCTAACGGCCAGTCGAAACCTCCCAAAGGTTCAAGTTGCAAGCCTGAGGGCCAGCACTTGCATGTTTGCAACTGATTTATTTTATTTTGAATTAAACACAAAAATTAGGTTAGGTTAAATAATAACTGAAAAGAAACTTTCCGATTTTATTTCTGAAATAAAATTAGATAATATTTCCTCAGTTATTAAAAACGTTCAACATCAATTTAATCAATCTGGAATACAGGGAGTTTAGACAAGCCTGACGGCCAGTCGAAACCTTCCCACAGGTTCAAGTTGCAAGCCTAAGGGCCAGCACTTGAATTTTTTCAAATGATTTATTTGCTTTTGAAGTAAATAGAAACATCAATTAAGCTTTATAGACAATCGACAGAGACTTTCCGAATCATTTTGATGATTTATTGGCAAATGATTTATTGATTATTTATTGATGATGGCAAATGATTTTCGACATTGAATAAAATAGACAAATGAATTCAGGTTTATAGGTAAGCAACTGAAACTTTTCCAGTTTTATTTCTGAAATAAAATTAGAAAACATTTCGTCGATTATTATAGCCATTCAAAATTAAATTAATTAACTTGAAATACAGGGAGTCTAGACAAGCCTGACGGCCTGTCGAAACCTCCCCAAAGGTTCAAACTGCAAGCCTGAGGGCCAGAACTTGAATGTTTTCAAATGATTTATTTGATTTTGAATTAAGCACAAAAATTAGGTTAGGATAAATAATAACTGAAAAGAAACTTTTCTGATTTTATTTCCGAAATAAAATTAGAAAATATTTCCTCAGTTATTAAAAACATTCAACGTCAATTCAATTATCTGATATACAGGGAGTTTAGACAAGCCTAACGGCCAGTCGAAACCTCCCAAAGGTTCAAGTTGCAAGCCTGAGGGCCAGCACTTGCATGTTTGCAAATGATTTATTTGATTTTGAATTAAACACAAAAATTAGGTTAGGATAAATAATAACTGAAAAGAAACTTTCCGATTTTATTTCTGAAATAAAAATAAGATAATATTTCCTCAGTTATTAAAAACGTTCAACATCAATTCAATCAATCTGGAATACATGGAGTTTAGACAAGCCTGATGGCCAGTCGAAACCTCCCCACAGGTTCAAGTTGCAAGCCTAAGGGCCAGCACTTGAATTTTTTCAAATGAATTATTTGCTTTTGAAGTAAATAGAAACATCAATTAAGCTTTATAGATAATCGACAGAGACTTTCCGAATCATTTTGATGATTTATTGGCAAATGATTTATTGATTATTTATTGATGATGGCAAATGATTTATTCGACATTGAATAAAATAGACAAATGAATTCAGGTTTATAGGTAACCAACTGAAACTTTTCCAGTTTTATTTCTGAAATAAAATTAGAAAACATTTCGTCGATTATTATAGCCATTCAAAATTAAATTAATTAACTTGAAATACAGGGAGTCTAGACAAGCCTGACGGCCAGTCGAAACCTCCCCAAAGGTTCAAACTGCAAGCCTAAGGGCCAGCACTTGATTGTTTTCAAGTGATTTATTTGATTTTGAATTGAACAGAAAATTTAGTTTAGGGTAAATAATAACTGAAAAGACTGATTTATTTGATTTTGAATTAAAATAACTACCATGAATTTAGGTTTATAGATAACCGACAGAACATTTTCCAAATTTATTTCAGAAATAAAATTAGAAAAAAATTTTCGTCGATTATTATAGCCATTCGAAATTAATTCAATCAACTCGAAATACAGAAAGTCTAGACAAGCCTAACGGCCAGTCGAAACCTCCCCAAAGGTTCAAGCTGCAAGCCTAAGGGCCAGCACTTGAACGATTTCAAGTGATTCATTTAATTCCGAATGAAACTGAACTAATTCACTTCTGACTCAGGATCAAGGGAGTGTCCCCGACTTCTATTTATTCAATAATGCTCAGGGAAGGTTCTTTAGTTAGAATAATTTCATTAGATTGAAATTATTAATCGAAAATGCAAGGAGAATAGGCAAGCCTAACGGCCAGTCGAGTCCTCCCCTATGATTCAGGTTGCAAGCCTAAGGGCCAGCTCCTGAATGATTTGCGATTAATTATTCCAGTTTAAGAATTGAAGAAAGGAGTTAGTCTAGTTTTTATTATTCATCCAATAACTCACACCCCCAGCATGAATAGCATGCAAAATGTCTGATTTAAACTTGAAAAGGAAATTTAACCCTAGAGGTGGGAGACAAGTAAAGGGACGCCAAGAATTGCTTGAACAGCAATTATCAGCTGAAAGTTTTCTGGCCGACAAGCTACTAGTCCACGAAATTAAGGAAGTAGTACAACCCTCAGGGGAAAGAGTTAACATCCCCGTGAACATCCGCTTTGTAAACCCTCCGCCGCCGAGAGAGGAGGATATCTTCACGGAAATCGAGAGTCCCTGCGAATTCGATTGTCTATTTAACACATTGTTAATTAACGCGCAACAAAAGTTAGATAGAATAAAATCGCCGAATAGCAAAGAAGAGACGAAAACAGAACCCATCGCTTCCTCTTCCGATAACGAAATAGAAGTAACTGCTGACATTCCAATCATCCGAAATCCCTCTAATAACGGAATAGATATCGAAGAGGAAATCTGGAAGGAAATTGCTCAAAGAGAAATAGACGATTACTCTAAATCTCTCTCAGAGTTAGAAGACAAATGAAAAGAGAACCGTCGATTTCCCTAAGAATTAGAAGAGTTAGTACGATTGAATTCGTGGGACTCCTTTCGATTTCCCGAAAGAATACGAAAGAGAGAGAGGTATCGAGAGAATTGCAGCGTTGAAACGAAAAGACCTTCCGACGTTTTATTATTTGTTTGACAAGCAGAAATGCAAAGGTTGCCTAACGACCCTAGTAAAACTACATGACTGACCCAGCGAGGGTTATAGATATTCTACGTACAAGGGTCATACCAAGAGCTTTGGATGATAATTTATTGTACTGTTATCCAAATTTGTTCCTTTTCTTTTCAATTAAAGTACCTGGTTTTCACATAGTGTACCTTTGTTACCCCCATATTGATTCAATTGCTTACACTCGATAGGAGGTCACTGTGGGCAGGAAGCAACTTTAAATCACATGAAAATGACGACAAAAACGGAAAGCGGGAATGTGTTTGTACTTGATAATAGATGAAAAATCTGTTTGAATTGAAATCCTAGCTGCTTCTGTTTGTGAGATATTCAAATTTTCCGTTCTTTGTATAGGAAGAATTTGTGAAACATATAATAGCTAAGAATCGCGAGAGTTAAAGACTTTTCTTATGCTAAATTTTTAATAAATAACGTCTAAATTAATAATGAACATTTTTGACATATGAATATATATATATATATCTGTTTACACACACACACACACACACACACACACATATATATATATATATATATATATATATATATATATATAATATCATCACAGAAAAAGCGTTTTCAAAAAATAGGTAAAGGCGGAAGAAAATCAGTGGCATCGAATTACAACCAACATATGCAAGAGAAACAAAGGATGATGGAAAATATTTACAAAGAAGATCTTTATCAATTCGAGACAAAAGAAGAAATCAAAGAAAGACCACTCGTTTATGCTAATGCAAGTGAACTTCTTGACTTCATTTTTTAATAGCGGAATATAAAGCAAATCCAGGAAACTCAAATAAAACTGATCGCAGACGGTGGCCAAAACTTTTTCAAAATTTCCATCTCTATTTTATCTCAAGAAAAAGAAAAAAATGATTCCGATGAGTATAGAAACAAGAATGTCTCCTTTTATTCTTATGGCGGAAAGATTGGAAATAAACGCAAATTAAACTGTGTCAATAGATTGATTATTTTGTGCATCGTTCCAGAAATTGAGGAGACTTATGACAAAATTAAAACTTTAGTTGATTTGATTGATCGGATTTTAAGCTTCTTTTGATTTTTAATGGTCAGCAGACGGCAACTGCCACTTACACTTGCTCTTATTGTTTTGTGACGTTCAGTGAATTAGAGAGTTTCAATCAAATTACTGAAGCAAGTAATTTAGAAATAAATAGTCAAAATATTAATTTAAAAACGTACAAAGACTTGAAAGAAGATTATTTACAATTTAAACTCTTAGATAGTGACAGGAAAAAAGCTAAAAAATCTCATAGTACAATTAACTTTCCTTTATTCGTTGAAGAAAATGATTATGAATATGATCATATGTACGTAATAGAGAAATGTGTTACTGCAGAACGTCACCTCCTTCAAGGATTTGTTAATCACCTCTTTTGGAATGGAATCGTTAAAATAGTAAGCCGCGAAAAAGCTTTGCTGTGACCAAAAAAGCTGATTATAGTTCATAAAAGCTATCAAGGCGATGTCTCTTCGAAGGCAATCAATGTCGGAGAATTTTAAGAGAAGCGGATACATTACAGGATCCAGAAACTGTTCGGCCATACCGATTCTACATCATTTAAAAAAAGCCGTCATGCTCTTTAAAAACGATGGCTTGGGAGTGTGGTATGAGCAGGCTGGGAAATCGATTCACAGAGACTTCCTCAAATTTTGGGAAAGATTTAAAATAAATATTATCCAAGATAAATCCTTCCCAAAACGATAAAAAAAGTGATAGCTGCTTTTTCCTCCCAGCACATGTAAAATTACATGCATTAATTCATAATTAAATTCATTAATTATTATTTGTATAATTATGTATTCATTTTATTATTTATTCATACAAAATTTGAGTTTTATAATTAAATATAGCACATAATTTGAGATTGACTACTGATTAATTGAATTGATTAATCACTAATTAATTACAAACATTTAGTTATTTCTCCAGTATTCTAAAACTTCAAATATTAAAAAATGATAAAAATTGAAAGAAAAAAACAAAAACAAAAAGAAACAAAAAAAAAAAAAAAAAAAAAAAAAAAACAAAGAAAAGCAGAAAAAAAGAAAGAGGTGCAATGTAAGTTACCTCCACGCGGTTCACAAATTTTTCCTATATAAAAAACGAAAAATTTGAATATCTTACTGTACGCAATTTATGCAAAAACAAAGGCAAATTCAGAAATGATTAAAGGTAGAGACAATATATATATATATCAGAGGAGAGAGGTGGGCCGAGCAAAAAACAACCATGATTTTGAGAACACAAAGAAGGTTTATTCACCTGGCATAAAAACCCACCACTCGGTGAGTGGTGGAAAAAGCCTTCTACAATTCTAACTCTAAATCTAGAGGAAACTCACCAACAGACACTCACGTAATCCATATTATAATTCCGCAAGACGAATGCCAAATTGAAGGCGATCCGATAGAGTGGGACACAAATGAAGGAGATCAGCTCCGACGAAGCATCACAAAAAAGGGGGGTGGAACAGCCACCCTTGTCGTCGCACAAAATAACACTCGAACACACTCAACACTGACACCACAAACACCACCGTTCACGTTGAGCCCTCACGCTCATCTGACGAGAGATTTTGTTAAGAACAAAATTCTGACCCTGCAGCAATTTTCCTAGTCGACCGCGTATGTTTATAAACCTAAAGTTTATAAACTACCCACTAATCCCACTAAACCTTAACTCCTTTTCCCGCCAACCCAGGACTCCGGAACCGCTTATCGCATTACTTCAGAGTCCCAGGTTTTTTGGCATGGGGCTCCGAAGCAATGCGGTAGACATTGCTTCGGAGTCCCAGGCCAAAGGCCATTAAGCCGTGCTTCAGCTTCACCTTTTGTATTCCCTGCTTGGATGAGTATGATGCAGTCATACTTACCTTTTCTTTCAACCTGATCTCCTTTCATCCATCCTCAGCCAGGGTACGCGTCGTCCTCGGTAGAAAAGACAGTGGTCTCTTATCGGGCTCGCCGGCCTCCGTCCCTGCTAGGAGGATTCTCTTATTTGATCACCGGTTGTCATTAGACGTTTGTGTTCTTGTTGGTACTTAATTCTCCCTTTACTTCCTTCAAAAAGCACGCGTCGTCTTCAGCAGCGCTTTGATGGCGCATCGGGCTCGGCGGCCTTCGGCTTTTTTAGGTCTCCCCCAAAGTCTTTTCAGGGTTCCTTAAGAATTAGACTGTTCCTCTCTCTTCTTTTCTCGTAGTAGATTTTCTACAAAGACTTTGACCATATCCCAGTTAGCCTGTGACTTCAGCATAAGTTCAACAATATTTTCCGGAGTTATGTCCACCCCGAGTTCATTCTCTAATTCACTTCTTCTCGTCGCCCACCTCGTGCAATGGAAGAAGGTGTGTTCCACATCTTCCACCTCGTTTGCGCAGTAGTCGCAGTTCGGGTTCTGCTTCTTCTTCCACCGGAATAAGTAGGCATTGAAATGGCCGTGGCCGGAAAGGAGCTGGGTGAGGTGATAGTTCACCTCTCCATGTTTCCTCTCGACCCACCCTATCAGATCACTAATGACCCTGGCCGTACACTTGCCTCTTTCTTCTGATCTCCATTCTAATTTCCATTTCTCTAAGGTTGCTGATCTTTGCTGTTTTAGGGTATCCTTTCCAGCACCTACTTTCTTGATCTCGTAGACCTTCTTCCTCTCGGGTGCCAAGAGGTCGATAGGGATAATGCCTGCAATCACCAGCACTGCTGGCCCGGAGACAGACTTGTAAGCGCATGCCACTCTCAGTGCACCCTTCCTTTGCACTGTTATGAGTCTTTTCCTGTATTTGTTAATCTTCAGAGCATCGGCCCACACTTCTGCTCCGTAGAGCATGATAGAGTGGGTGACGCTCATCAGAATTCTCCTCTTGCAGCTTCTGGGTCCAGCTATATTCGGCATTAGCTTTGATAGCTTACCGACCATTGTCTCTGCTTTGGTGGCAGCATTATTTATTTGGACCGAAAACGTAAGCTTCTCGTCTACCCAGGTCCCCAGATATTTCAATGCATTCTTTGCAGCAATCTCCTGTCTAACAATGTCAACTAAGAGTGGTTTAGAGAATTTCCTCTGTCTGGTCAGGACTACGACCTCCGTCTTCTTATTTGCTAACTTCAGCCCGTGCTCGTCGAGGCAGTTTGCTACCTTCCTTGCTATGAAGGCGACTCTCGTTTTTGCCTGCTCCTCCGTAAAAGCCGTGATCACTGCAGCAAGATCGTCAGCAAAACCAACCAATCTGATTTCTGCAGGTAGATCCATCGTGAGCGCTTCATCATACACCACGTTCCAGAGATCCGGTCCGAGTGCCGACCCCTGGGCTACTCCCGATGTAACTTTTGTGCAGCGCTTTCCTTCCGTAGTTTCGTACATGAGGCTTCTTTCGCTCAAGTAGCTACTAATAATACGCCGTAGATAGGTTGGTACCTTGAAGCGCCTTTCCAGGGCGTCCAAAATGTCGCTCCATCTTACGGAATTAAAGGCATTTCTGACATCAAAAGTGACCATTACGCAGACCTTCCTTGATCTGTGGTTGTCACTCCATGCTTCGCCCGTTTCTTTCAAGGCCTCCCGTATAGCTCCCACGGTTGACCTGCCCTCACGGAAGCCATGTTGATTTTCGGCTTAACCCCCTGCAGCTTCAATTGCCGTTCTTAGTCTGGCCCGTAGGAGCTGCTCAAAGAGCTTGCCCACAACGTCCAGCATACAGAGAGGTCTATAAGAAGAAGGTGTAATGGGTGGGCCCTCTCTCTTATCCAGCAATACAAGTCTCTGTTTTTTCCACCTTGCACATAAAACTCCAGCCTCAAGGCAGGCGTTGAAGCTATTCAACAGCACATACGGGTACTCCTTCGCGATAATCTTAACGACCTCCGTCGGGATGCCATCAGGACCTGGTGCCTTCCCGTTCATCATCTTAGCTGCAGCCGTCCACAGTTCTTCTCTAGTGAAAAGGGGTACCGCTTCTGGTAGAATTTCCTCCGTGACAACCCGTTCAGGGTGCTCCGGAAATAGTTCTCCCCCTATCAGCTCCATCAGCTGCGGGTCCATCTTAGATACTGGAGATCTTCCATAAAGTTTTCCAGTCACTATCTGGTACCCAAGACCCCAGGTGTCCGTGTCTGCTGACATTCGAACCTCTGCCCACTTCAGATGTTTACAGCTGTTTATGGCACGGTTTAATGTTTTTTTTGCCATCATGTATTCTTTATTTGCCTCGGTTGTATCTTTCCCTTTTTTCCGGGTTCGGGGTATCTTCCGTTTAAGCTTGAAACACTCAGTTCTCAGCTCGGCTATCTCTACGTTCCACCAGTATACTGGGGGTTTGGTGGTTCTTCCAGCTCTTCTTGGCATTGAGGCATTACACCCTTTCTCAATGAGGTCCATTGTGTTGTTCACCAGACACTCTGCTTCTTTTTTTGTGGCTGTAGGAGTGCTTTGCTCTTCCAGCATACTTCCTCCCTTCTCAGCGATGGTACTGAGTAGTTTGGTCGTATCTAGTTTCGCAGCATTCCAGCCCCTCTTGCTCCTTTGAGTCTTACAGACCTTTGACTCCTGGTTTTCACTACCTCTCTGGAAGTAGATATACTGGTGGTCGCTAGCGGTGTAATCTTCTAGGACTTGCCAGTCTTTGATCTTACGTGCTGTCCCTGGTGTGGCCATTGTAATATCCAAAATGGTCTCACGGTAGCCTGTTCTTCTGAAGGTCGTCGTCTTTCCACTGTTAACGATGGTCAAATCCAGTCTTGCTGCCATATCGGTAACCTCTCGTCCCCTTTTATCTGTCCATGTCATGCCCCATTCACATGACTTGGCGTTAAAATCGCCTGCAAGGATGATTTCACCGTCCAGGTTACGGCATAAATCTTCGATCTCTTCCAGCTTCTTGTGAAAGATCGCAATTCCCTCGTTTGGCGAGAGGTAACAGCTTACGATCGTGTTCCTGCTGCTTGTCGCCCACACGAATCCATCACCTCCACCGTGGTTATGGACCGGAAACTGGGTGCTGTTATTTACCCAGATCGCTGCTGTGCCGCTCGTATCCTGGAACCAGCCGGAGCCTTTTCTTTGTTCATATTGTTCGCTGATTATAACAATGTCAACACCCTTGTCTATTACCATCTGATACATGAGCGATTGAGCTAGCTTACAGCGTTTCAAGTTTCCTTGAAGCACTACTGCCATCCCGATCTTTTGTTGCACTCTATTTCGGCCTCTCTATAGGCTGCACACTTAGCTGAGCCGAGTATATGGTCAACTGGCTTGCCATCCTCTCTCGTGGAACAAAGAGGGCACTTGGCTGCATTCGTGCATTGCGCCGCTATGTGGCCTTCCACACCACACTTCCAGCACTGGCCTCTCCTGTCTACTCCCTTGCATTCCATCGCGCTGTGACCGTAGTCAAGACAGCGATAGCAACGTTTAGCTCTTAGTCTGATACGAACCCTGCAGCTCACCCACCCAATTTTGATGTGGCCGAGCTGGTTTGCCTTAATGGCATCTGCTTCTTTCAGATCGACGAAGGCCATTAAGCTGCCTCGGAATTCCGTCTTAGTCATATTGACCGTCA
>CAKNXH010062880.1:84628-117071 GCA_932178445.1 Andricus quercusramuli | reverse complement strand
CTTGCGAGATGGATGCAGAAAGCTGTCATCCTTGGGTCGCTTCGTGTCCTCAAGACACACGAGGGTTTCGCCGGCCTGTCGTTGTGATTTCGTCGTGCCCTGTGACCACCCATCTCACGGATGTGAGACGTGGCCATAGGTGTATTTTACCGCGGTTCTACTGGGGGCCATTGACATTTTTTCAAGATGGCAGTTGCTCTTAGTGGTACCCTGCGGTGGTTGTTTAACTTTGTTTTTAATTATATATATATATATACTATAATACTATAATCACAGAAGGTGACAGAATTAATTAAAAAATATATTTTTTTTTTTAAATGAGGCGAAAGTTTTTAAGTTTTAGTTTTTTTTTCATTTTGGACAGTAGCACGGAAATTTAGACGATTAATCAGTATCTTTTGTGGATATTTTATATGTTGAAACATATCAATACAATTATTAAAAAATATTTTCTTTAGAATTATCTCAGGGCGTCTACTCAAATCCTGTAAAAAAATTCGCTGATCATTCCAGTTTTTTTCAGGTATCTATAGATTTTTTGAAGGTGTAATTTTTTTGAATAAGGAGCCACTCAAGTATTAATTATCGTATTTTTAGAGCAATTCTGATCTTACATCCCTTCGAAGTATTACACACAGAAAAAATTGAGCGGTCAGTCATGTTGCGGCTCAAGTGAAACGTGGGATCATTTAGAACTTAGGCTCTAAAGGAACTCTTATTGAGGGTTTCTTTTTAGTTTGTTTAAATCCGATAGATGGCCATCGGCGGTTGCCGACGTTTTCAAATGCGCATGTGCCGAGAAGCGCGGGCCTATTTGAAATCAATAAATACTATTAATAGTCACACAGATAAATGTTGACAAAAGTTTTTTATTCTTCTTTAAAACAAATTAAATTGAATTATAAAAATACCTTGCTTCTTGAAAAAATCTTATATTAACCTAATATTGCAAGTGTATATTATATCATTTTGAATAGTCCCGTGCATCTTGTGCATGCGCAGTAGATAGAAAACTTCGGATTGGCAACATAACCTTGAAAAATGTAACATTTCATGTGCGTTATGTTCCTTTCAAGAATGTCTAATGTCTATGATTTTAGTTTCTTCATGAAATTTGTTCCAGTTCAATATTATTTAATTCAAATTCTAAAGCAGAATGTGCATCATTAACTTGTGCAATCTTTGAAGTGAGTCAAGGCAGACGTGAGAAAAAGGCTCTATTAGAACCATTTAAATACACACTTGGGTTTATTTAGAAACAATTTATCATTTTGGGTTCCTTTTCAGCAAGAGAGGTTCGTTTTTGTTGCAGCTCCTTTGGAACCAAAAATTGGTTCTAATAGAAACCCCAGTTTTTTCTGTCATAATACTTTTGAAAAAACCCTTTTATTATGCATATCCCTGAATGGTTAAATTGTAATTACTCGAGTCTATCAAAAGTGGTGAAAAAATAGGAATAAATGAGGCTTGGTCCAAAAAAGGCTTCATTTCTCCCCCAAAATAGCGGCCCTAAAATCACGAGAAGGAACAGTTGAAGAATGGGTCGCGCGCTCGAAAACGCGGAAAAATATTGTCCACGCGTCTCGTGATATCCAAATTTCAAAGTTCGAAAAATTAAATTTGTAAAAATATGGGCATATAGAAAAGGGCAAGACGGAACTTTTGTATGCATGCAGTTCTTTTGTCCGATGAATATTCTTAATAGTAAAAATGAAAAAGTGAAAAAGAAAATTTCCCCAAATTCAATTTTTTTTTAAAACATAAATCGTCAAAACTCAGCTAAATATTATTAAAACTGTTTAAAATTTGGTACACGCACTAAATGCACCCTAGCAGTGCCTACAAAATGAAAAAAACCTATTGAAAATGCCTATTGTTTAATAATAATTAATTGCAAATTGAGACCGGTCGATAAGCACGTTTTTTTAGTTTCGGCAAAGAAAAGTGTAGAGGAAACTTCAGATTCGAAAGAACTTCCCGTGCAGAAATTGCCCTATTTAGCCCCAATTAAAGTAGGATTTAGACAAGGCCCTCTTCAGGTTTTCTATTTTTAATGAAACATTTTTAATTAAGTGTGGCGATAATCAGGCAACCATATACAAGTATTCTGTCATTACTTATAAATATTTTCTCGCTGCTCTGGTTCAAAATTAATAAAATAATATTGAGATACAGATGGTATGTTAAGTTTTCATTTAGTGAAATTGGAGGGGTTTTCTTTTGAAAACCCTAAGTCGGGAAGTCTCTAGGAATACTTGGCAACGCCGAATTCAGAAACATAACCTATATTTTATCATAGTACCTTGCGTGCGAAATGCGAATGTCATTTTGTCTTAGAGCGTACTTCAAAGATTATATAATCTAAACATTTATTGAATTAGTGAATATCTAAGAGACTATCGCGAAAACAACTTTTTTCCTGTTTTCTTTTTTTAAGAAAAAAATTCTAAGTTCCATCTTTATGTAAAATTGTAAATGTTCAGAAAAGATTACATTTTATGTTAATCTTAAACATTGTAAAATGTTCTAAAACACCTCACAACCAAACCTTACACGAAAGTTAAAAAAATGGTTATTAAAAAATTGGCAAAGTTCACGATCAAATTTCCAAGTTCCGTCGTTAAAAATTTTAAATGTTCATAAAAAATTACATTTCCTGTCATTGTAGAAAGTTGTAAAGTAGTCTAAATTGCCAAAAAACGAAATATCACAGGAAGAAAAATTGCAATCGATTCAAATTATTTATTTAAAAATTATTTTATTGATATTCCTGTTAATAGTTAATATATTTCACATTCACATATCTTCGTATAATAACAAATGTTTGATTACAAAAAAAGAGTTTAAAATTTGGTGTTTCAACATTTTGAGCTGTAGCTTATGAGGATGGCTTTTCATCGAGTTTCAACTCGTAAGTTTAGCGCAATGGGACTCCCGACTGCTAGGCGATATATTTAGGTATAGATGTAGGTTCGATACCCCGTAGAGTTAGAAATGTTATTTGTAATATAATATTTAAAATTTTAATATATGTATTCACTCTACACAGGACCATTAATATTCGAAGTCAAAACATTCGCAATCAATTATTATATATTTTTTAAATACCTTTTTTTCATATCGTTAAGAGTATAGCAGTAGTGGGTGCTACTAATCTGCAGTACTGGCCCAGTAATGAACTTCAGTGCTGGCCCAGCATTATTGGTTCAGCCAGTACTAGGTCTGTACTAACAGAGTACTTTTCGAAAATAAAGATTTAATTTCAATTCGAAATTGGGGGAAAGAAAAATCGACCTAGGGTATATCTAAGAAAACCTACCAAAGGCCGGACGAGTTTGCCCTACATGGGGCGTTTGCAAGTGCAAGCGTGACGTTCCTTGTAGGGTCCTTGTCACCTTTCCAGACCAGGACCACACTAGAACTAGGGAAAACTGGCGAGAACCCCACCAGGCCCCCATAAAAATTTCTGCACGGGTTCCAGTGAGAAGTTTGTTCCTTACTATCAAAGTAAGATTTCTGGAGATTTTTAGATCGATTCATTGAAAATTGACGGAAATATCCATTATGTAATAAAGCACACAACGCCGTCTACGACGACAAGCGCTTCTCAACGTTCGCTTGTACTCTGGCCGGTACTCGCCTATAAAGGACGCGACTTTTCAATAATAATTAAATATTTTAAAACCTGCCTCTAGCTCCCAAATTGATAGAAATTCGAAAGAATAAATAAAGCGTCTAGTGCCTTTGTTTTGAAAGTTTCGACGCAGCGCCGAATAACGACACCTGAGATGTTGAATGTTACTATTAAAAATTGTTCTTGAATTTATCAAATACACCATCGAAAATGAAAAATAATGAAAGCGAGCATTCACTGTTGGATTTAAATTCTGGGAAAAACCTAATTAAAGCGGGGAAATTTGATGACGAATTTTTAAACGATTCGAACTTATATATTTCTCTGCATAATAATTACAACAACTGAAATCTTGCAAATTAATTATCACTTCGCTTGTACTGTTTTACAGAAGTAACAAAAAATCTTTGAGAAATAGTTATTGTATAATCGTATAACGCATTTTAATGTTTTTTGTTTAGAAATGACCGAAGGCCTTCCAGATATAACAAATAAATTGAGAGCGACCCGCACAGTCCGGAAAAAATTTAGACACTGAGGCCTTCTCATAGTGAAAATTTAAAAACAGTCGCTAGACGGTTTGTTCACATTCTTAATTACTGTAAAGAAGAAAACAAAGTGAATGTTGGAAAAATTGCGAAGGAAGAAATGTTCTGCTTTTTAATTAAATGCTAATTCACTGAAAACAAAAGAAAGTCAAAAACATATAAAGCAGTCGAATTTCTATAAATTGGGGGAAAGAAGTAGGTTTTAAAATATTTAATTATTATTGAAAAGTCGCGTCCTTTATAGGCGAGTACCGGCCAGCCCGGGTAAAAATATTTGGTCTTGATTTTGTCTTGAATGTCTTCAATATGTCTTTAGAACCATGATGTCTGGTTCCGTCTCACCAGATAGACATTGGAGATATACAGACTTTGCTTGCATGTATGACTGTTGACTGTGCCAAGACAAGACCAGGTTGACTTGTTTCAAGACAAGAAGTGTAAGTCCTGATAAATATACCGAATTGCTCTTAAAGAAAATTATGGGCGATGACCAAACGAGCGCGAGCTACCTGGGTTACCTTCCCCTTCCAGTGGGACCCTACCCCTCTCACCACTCTCGGTGCCGAGTGCGCGCCAGCGTCTACCGTCGACCCGTGTCAGCGGGGGGTCCTTTGTACTCATGAGGAATAAAATACAAAACATCATTTTTTTTAATTTTGCAATTAGTAATTTGGAAATATTATATTCGAAATCTACGTTTTTTGGCGATTCCAACGATATGTTACTTGACTTCGTAAGCTCAAAATTAGGAATGTTTTATAGGCCATATCCCGTTTTTTCGGATTGTAACGCTCGGATCGACTAGTTTCTAGACAGATCGGCTATTTTGATTTAAAAAATTAATAATTAATTAATATAATTATTTTTTATACCATAAAAGTCCCATATATAGATTATGCACTCAATGAAAAATATAGAAAAAGTTTTCGTACACAAAAAAATGAAGAAATGAGTTTCCACAAGTCTCTTGTACATAAGCCGGGTGTCGAACTTCTGACGTGACTTCCTATTATATTGTTGTAACTTTGTCCCGTCGCCTTAACACCTCGGCCATCTGAAAGTTAATTTTTTGTTTATTTTTATCGGATATGAATTTTAATTCATTACCTCCTAATATTCATTTTATTAAAACATGAACAATTTTTAAACATCAGAACTGCTTGATGTATGAATGCATCATTGAGAAAAATAAAGTTTGCATTATTTTAAAAATCCAATATATACAGTATGCACTCAATTAAAAATATAGCAAAAGTTTTCCCACACACAAAAAATGACATTTAAAATAATGCAAAATTTATTTTTTTCAATGATGCATTCATACATCAAGCACTTCTGATGTTTAAAAATTGTTCATGTTTTGATGAAATTAATATTAGGAGGTAATGAATTGAAATTCATATCCGACCAAAATGAAAAAAAAAATCAACTTTCAGATGGACGAGGTGTTAAGGCGACGGGACAAAGTTACAACTATATAATAGGAAGTCACGTCAGAAGTTCGACACCCGGCGTATGTACAAGAGACTTGTGGAAACTCATTTCTTCATTTTTTTATGTACAAAAACTTTTTCTATATTTTTCATTGAGTGTATAATCTATATATTGGACTTTTATGGTATGGGATGGGGTCAACTTTGCACGTAGCAACTTTGCACGTGCCCAACTGTGCACGTCGATGGCCAGACGGACAACTGTGCACGTCGTTGGTCAGAAGGACAACTGTGCACATGCCAACTGTGCACGTGCACAGATGGTACTTGGACAACTGTACACGTCGAAATTAAAACGTGCACAGATGGACTCATGTGCACTTTAACGTGCACAGATGTCACTTCCCTAACTGTGCACGTGCACAGATGTCACTTGCCCAACTATGCACGTGCACAGATGTCCCTTGTCAAACTGTGCACGTGCACAGATGTCCCCTGTCCAACTGTGCACGTGCACAGATGTCTCTTGTCCAACTGTGCACGTGCACATATGTCCCTAGCCCAACTGTGCACGTTTAACCGAGGGTGAACTTCTGTATCTATATATAATACATTTTTAACAGTTAAAATTATTCAATCCTGGTGGAATGGAGCGAATTAACTTTTTTAATGTTAGTTTGAAAATATTTCAAATATTATTTTTAAGAAATTATTATTTTCAAATTGTTAAAGATATATGAAAACCTCTCTTTGTTCGACCTGAATGCCTCCAATTTGCTGAATGCCTTGCTTTCTCTGAATCCCCTGAATTCTCTGAATCCCTTGAATTCTCTGAATTCCTTGAAATCTGTGAATTCTTCGAATTTTCTGAATTCTTTGAATTCTCTGAATTCCTGGAATTCTCTGAATAACTTAAATTCTCTGAATTCCTTGAATTCTCTGAATTCCTTTTATTCTCTAAATTCTCGGAATCCTCTGAATTCTCTGAATCCTTGAATTCTCTGAATTCCTTGTATTCTCTGAATCCTTGAATTGACTGAATTCTTCGAATTTTCGGAATTCTCAGAATTTTCTGAATTCTCAGAATTCTTTGAATTTTCTGAATTCTTTGAATTCTCTGAATTGTTTGACTTCTCTGAATCCTTGAACTCTCTGAATTTCTTGAATTCTTTGAATTCCTTTAATTCTCTGAATTCCTTGAATTCTCTGGATTCCTTGAATTCTTTAAATTTTAAGAATTCTGTGAATTCCTTGAATTCGTTGTTGAATTCTCTGAATTCCGTGAATTTGTTGAATTCTTTGAATTCTCTAAATTCCTTGAGTTCTTTGAGTTCCTTCAATTCGCTGAATGCCTCCAATTTGCTAAATGCCTTGCTTTCTCTGAATTCCTTGAATGCGTTAAATTTGTTGAATTCGCTAAATTTGTTGAACTCTCTGAATTCCTTGAATTTTTTGAATTCCTTGAATTCGCTAAATTCCTATAATTCGCGGAATGACTTCAAATTTGCTGAATGTCTAGAATTATCTGAATTCCTTGAATTCTCGCAATTCCCTGAATTATCTGAATAACCTGAATTCTCTTAATGTCCTGAATTCTAATAATTCGTTAAATTCGTCGAATCCTCTGAATTCCTAAAGTTCGCTGAATTCTTTGAATTAGCTAAATGCCTTCAATTTGCTGAATGCCTTGCTTTCTCTGAATCCCTTGAATTCTCTGAATACCTTGTATTTTCTAAATTCCGTGAATCCTTTGAATTCTTTGAATCCCTTTAATTCTCAGAATTTCTCGAATTCTTTCAATTCTCTGAATTCCTTGAGTTTGTTGAATTTCTTGGATTCGCTAAATGCCTTCAACTCGCTGAATACCTTGCATTCTCCGAATCCCTTAAATTCTCCGAATCCCTTGAATTCTCTGAATGCAAGAAATTCTCTGAATTACTTAAATCCTCTGAATTCCCTGAATTCTCTGCATTCCCTGGATTCGTTGCATTCTCTGAATTACTTAAGTTTGTTAAATTCCTTCAATTCGCTGAATGCCTCCAATTTGCTGAATGCCTCGCTTTCTCGGAGTCCCTTGAATTCTGTGAATTCTTCGAAATTTCTGAATTCTTTGAATTCTCTGAATTCCTTGAACTCTCTGAATTACTTAAGTACTACCCTTACGTAAGGACATAAACGTGCACAGTTGGGCAAGTGACATCTGTGCACGTGCACAGTTGGGCAAGGGACATCTGTGCAAGTGCACAGTTGGGCAAGTGACATCTGTGCACGTGCACAGTTGGGCAAGGGGCATCTGTGCACGTGCACAGTTGGGCAAGGGACATCTGTGCACGTGCACAGTTGTCCAAGTGACAACTGTGCACGTCTAAATATCGTCGTGCACAGTTGTCTAAGTACCATCTGTGCACGTGAACAGTTGTCCAAATGACAACTGTACACGTCGAAATTTCGACGTGCACAGATGGGCTCCTGTGGTCTTGGACGTGCACAGATGGAAGTGAACAGTTGTCCGTCTGGCCATCGACGTGCACAGTTGGGCACGTGCAAAGTTGCTACGTGCAAAGTTGTCCGTCACCCTTATGGTATAACAAATAATTATATCAATTAATTATTAATTTTTCAAATAAAAATAGCCGATCTGTCTAGAAACTAGTCGATCCGAGCGTTACAATCCGAAAAAACGGGATATGGCCTATAAAACATTCCTAATTTTCAACTTACGAAATCAAGTAACATATCGTTGGAATCGCTAAGAAACGTAGATTTCGAATATAATATTTCCAAATTACTAATTGCAAAATTAAAAAAAAATGATGTTTTGTATTTTATTCCTCATGATGTACATGTACAAAGGACTCCCCGTTAAAATTATAGAGGCTTCGGAGTTGTTAACAACCCGAGGGACAGACATATAAGCATGATTCTTTCTGTTCCCGGGTAAAAATATTTTGTCTTGATTTTGTCTTGAATGTCTTCAATATGTCTTCAGGACCATGATGTCTGGTTCCGTCTCACCAGCTAGACATTGGAGATATACAGACTTTGCTTGCATTTATGACTGTTGACTGAGCCAAGACAAGGCCAGGTTGACTTGTTTCAAGACAAGAAGTGTAAGTCCTGATAAATATAACGAATTGCTCTTAAAGAAAATTATATTGCCAATTTGTGGCTTTTACATTTTCCAGGGTCAAAAGTAAAGAAGTTTCAGTTTGTAAATTTTATTGTCCATTATACTCTGACCTCTATAAAATATGGACCCCACCGGCAGGGCCTGCCATTCCCAGGAATCAGGTAGCTAGGTGAGGACCAAACAGTTGACATCTGCTGAGGATTCAAATTTTACAACCGATAAAACTTGTAATTTTGTAAAAAATAATTTTTAAATAAGAAATTCGGAACCTGTCTGTCTCAACAACTCCAGGCATATAAAATTTTTGATGAAAAGATTAAAACTGTCATTTTCTAGAAGTATCAAGTATTTCTATAAGTCAACGGCGATACCACGCTAAAAACACCAGTTCCCGTTAGATCACTGAAGTTAAGCAGTGTTGGGAGCGGTTAGTACTTGGATGGGTGACCGTTCGGGGAATACTGCGTGTTGTTGACCCGTCGTGGGTGTGGTGGACCCACACTGGTAGTATTTATCCACCTAGAAACACTACCCGAATCGGGTAGTGAGGCAATGAACTTTCGAGTTCGAAATGCTAATCAATTTTTTTTTTTTTTATCTAGTGAACTGTTGGAGATAGGAAAAAATGGACAACATTTTTAGATTTGCCATCCAAAAAACATAATTATTGCAGATAAATGAAATTATTAACACATACACAATAAATACCATGAAGATAAATAATATAAACATTCTATCAAGTTTAAAGCGGGTTAGTGATGACCCCTAAGACATCAAAAACAAGTATGGTTCCGTCTCACGAGCTAGACATACAGAATGACTTGGAATTTTCTTGGTTTGGTCTTTACCCAAGACAAAATCAAGACCAAATATTTATACCCGGGAGAGTACAAGCGATCGTTGAGAAGCGCTTGCCATCGTAGACAGCGTCGTGTGCTTTATTACATAATGGAAATTTCCTTCAATTTTCAATGAATCGATCTAAAAATTGCCAGAAATCTTTCTCCAATAGAAAGGAACAAATGTCTCACTGGAAGTTGTTTCAACTCCAAAGTTCCCTCGATACTTTTCTTCGCCGAAACTAAAAGAACGTGCTTACTGTCAGGTCTCCATTTGCAATGAATTATTATTGAACAATTGGCAGTTTTGATAGTTTTTTTCATTTTGTAGGCATTGCTAGGGTACATTTCGTGCGTCTACCAAATTTCAAGCTGTCCCGGGTAAAAATTATAAGTATGGGATTGATCAATCATTGACTTTCAGAAGTATAAAACATGTATGGTAAATGGGACGATCTCATACTTCAAGTATATTGAAATAGTATAGCTAAAGACTAGCTGAAGTATAGCTGAAGTATAGATAAAGTATGAATGAAGTATAGGTAAGTTATGTATGAAGTATATGATACACTTCATCTATACCTAAGTATAGCTGAAGTATAGGATATACTTTATCTATACTTAAGTATAGCTAAAGCATAGGATGTACTTAATCTATACTTGAGTATAGCTAAAGTATCGCATGCAATATGTGTTCATTTGTTTTCAAAGATATCATAGCAATGGGATAAAGCATAATAAATCGTCAACGACAGATCGTCCGCAAATTAAAACATTTCGTGATTTAAATAATTTCTTGAGAAAAGTGTGCATCGAATATTGTTCGCGAGTGTACTCAAGAAGCCAGTTAATAAATTTTTCAAGTTTCAACAAAATTCGTTGCTTATTTATCTCACGAAATCTACTTCGGAGTTAAAATTCCATCGTTCAGTTTTTCGACTAGATGGAGATTCCCTAAAGCAAGAATATGTATAAGAAGCTCATATTCTTCTTATTATTTTCAACATGTGGGTAAGAGATCCAGTAATCTTCGATTCCTAACCATAGCATTATTATTGCATGCAAAAATTTGACTAATTTATTATTTAGATGAAAGACATAATATTATATTTTTAATAATATAATGAATTTCTCAATTTTCGCTAAATTCAGAAGTTGCAACAAATATATATATTTTTTTCATGCTGTGAAAATCAGGATTCTGGATGTCTAATTTGATGTATTTCAGGTGTTTAATGTCATCATCAAGAATACAACGCTTGTACTTATTTCATATTATCTCTTCATTCTATACCTATACCTTTATAGCTATACCACTATAGCCATACTTTCCCTATACTTCAGGCATACTTTATTTATGCTCCTTAAATACTTGAGCTATACTTTACAGATATACATCAGCTATACATCAGCTATACTTCAGCTATACTTTAGTTATACTTCTATAAGATATACTTCAGCTATACTCTTACTATACTTCGACTATACCTTGTTATACTTTAGCTATATTTAAGCTATACATACACCGTAAATAATCCAAATAGACATGAAGTATGGGATCGTCTCATATACCATACTTTTATTATACTATCTGAAAGACGACACCTATACGATTTCCCCGTTGTTTTCCTAGATTAATCCTATACAAAATTTTTGTACCCGGGGTTTAACCAATATTTAGCTGAGTTTGGTGAAATGTTTTTTTTTCACTTTTTCATTTTTACCATCAAAAATATTCATCGGTCAAGAAAACGACGGATATAAAAAAGTTTCATCTTGCCCTTTTCTATATGTCCATATTTTTAAAATTTTAATGTTTTGAACTTTGGCATTTGGATATCACGAAACGCGTGGACAATACTTTTCCGCGTTTTCGAGCGCGCGACCCATTCTTTAATCCGAACCCTCAATTTTTAGGGGATCAAGCCATTTTAGAAGGAAGAATAAGGATGTTTTCTATACCACTATAATAAGTATACAACAATTACGTGAGTTAGTTATGAATAATCGTTTCCTCTATCCTTATAAGTATATAACTGTGTATGAACGGTATAATTTGTATATTCAACATGAAATAATGATGTTCCTTAATTTATGAAAGTAACTTTATAGAAGGACAAGATATTTCTTAATGTATCAAGCTTTTTAGAAAATTTTAATTACTTCTAAAAAAATACAACTTCTAACGGAAAATGCCTTTCAGAGATTGGTCTGTAACCCTCTTGAGCCTGAAAGAAAAATGAGCTTCCTCATTTTTGTTATAAAATTTTGTTTATCATTTTCATAGCAACTTAAAATTCAAAGCGTATTTAACATATTAATATTTTCAATTAACTACTTTTCTAGTGTCTAAGTTCCGAAGGAGATAATCTTATAACAACATTTTTCGTCAAATAACACTATCATTTACTGGATTTTATCTCCCCAATAATCTACATCTAAAGCCTTGTGAACTTATCACTTACGGGGTGGCCGCTGGACCGAAAACCGGGAAATGACCGGGAATTTTTTGATCCCGGTAAACACTGAGAAATGACAGTGGATTCATTTTTTCACAGGGAATTTTACAAATTTTTAGAAAAACAATTTATCAAATCACTTGGAATATCGCAGATATCATATCACATTATACAATTTAATTAAAAATAAATAATAAATGTGCAGTTCACTTGTTGACTATACCACTACAGATGACATCATATGTGTGAGTGAGACATGGCTTACTTCTTCACCTCAAATCACGTATCCTCAACGTAATATCGACTGTCAAGTTGTCCACACTCTACAGTACGGCTACCAGAGAATCCTCAAAAGGAAGAGCAACGGGGAGTCTACTCATCATCAACAACGCAAACAAATATAAAATGGAAACGATATGTACGGCAGAGGATTACATTTTTGTTAAACTCGAACGTAATAGTTCTAATATAGTTATTGGATCAATATACTCTAGCCCTAAATCTAATTTTGAAAAGTTTCTGTTCAATATAAACGAAATAATCTTTGAACTGCCATTGAAATATCCTTGAATACTCGATAATTGTGGGAAGGGGTTTTAATGGTGAAATTGGCGTAATGAATCAATTAGAGGAGGAAACTCTCTGTAACAATTCAAATTTGTATGACGTAAGAATAAGTATGGTAACTGATCTAGACAAAAGGGGAAAACAGATGGTAGAAAGTTTTGAGACAAATGGGGTTTTTGTCCTGAATAGGAGAACTAAAAGCGACTGACCAGCTCAATGTACATTCCTAAGAGGAGAAAGTTCTTCAATTATAGATTTTGCCTGGTCTAATAGTGTGGGAATTCAGTCAATCGAGGATTTCCAAGTGCTGAGAGTTCCAACTCGATCCGAACATTTTCCTATAGCTTTGAAGTAACTAGATCACTCGACTTTAAATTACGAAAACTATTCGAGCTCCCCTTTTGTGAAGTGGAATAATGAATTTGCTGATAAATTCAAAGAAATTATCCAGTACCCTCCAAATATTAGCTCTGCAATGTTGTCCATAGATGCCCTTTCAAACAATTTAATTAATGCTATTAAAGAGACAGCGACAGAATTTAACATGACTGTAAAACCGTCTAGAAAACTGAGTCGTTCGAAGCCTTGGTTTGATATACAATGCAGAAAAAGTAAAAGAGAGCTGAAACAAGTACTTAAAACATGCGAGGAACAAAAATTTAATCCTGATGCTGTTTCGATTTATACAAACTGTAAAAAAGTACATACAAAATAATTAGATTCCAAGAAGGAAGATTACAAAAATTCCTCATTAGATTCTCTCGCGAATTCAATCGATTCCAAACAATTCTGGAAGATAGTTAATAGCTATAATTTTAAACCTTCGTATAAAGATGATATAGACTTAAAAAATGGGAACAGTACTTGAAATCTCTCTACGCAGTCCGTGATCCAAATTCTTACTTAATATCGATTAATAATTTCCGAAATCCTTATCTTGATTCACACCATTTCAAGCTTGAAACAGTCAAAAAATGGTAAGGCCCCTCGTCCTGTTGGTATTAGCTACTACTTTTTTAAAAAAATTGCCGATCAATCTGATCCTTTACTTAAACTCGTTATTTATTAAAATAATTGATTAAGAAAATGTCCTAATATCGTGGTCTCAAACATTTCTTAGAATGATACACAAGAAACGGGATGTCGCTGATCCTGTTAACTACCGCCCTATTGCCTTAGTTGACTGTGTTACAAAGATATTCACGCAGATTCTTTCCAAAAGATTGACAGCTTCGGCTGAAGACATGAAACTCCTCCCAGAGTGGCAGACAGGTTTCAGGAGGGGGAGAGGTTGCACAGATCAGGTCTTCACCCTTAACGCAATGATTCAAAATCGCCTGAGACTGACTGAAGGTAAACTTGTTTACTCTATGTTGATTTTAAAGCAGCCTTTCCCTCAGTTAATCATAATATCTTATGATAGATAAACGTTTATTCTCCAGCCTGCTGGCCTTAAAAAATTGACTTGCTTACACTTCCATTTTCACAGAATTTTCTTAAGATTAACCCTTAAAGACTTACATTCATCCATTCCTTATCTCTAAGTCGCACGCTTTTATCGCCTTGCCTTCCGAGCTTCGCCTCGCCTCGCACGGCTGCACTCGAACTCAGTCCCGCGGTCAGAAAAACGCTTGAACTCAGTCCCGTGAAGAGACTGCCCGCAGCTGATCTGAGTCAACGTCACTCTCCCCCCACTCCTCTCTCACTCGGTTGACTTTATCCCCTTTTCAGAAAGGGAGGGAAAGGGGCAACGTGTTCAGTACGTAATTGTAATTGCTTGTAAGTAGGTGTTAGTATTGTCAGTGACAGTGTTTTCAGTCGATTTAGCATCCCCTTTTTCCCGTCAACGCAATGGAATCCGTGAGTAAAATTGAGACAATGGTGAGTGAGAGAGGCAGAGATTTAGTTAATAATAATGGCTACAAATTCCGTTTTCATAAAACTTTGAAAAATAAAATAGAACGCTGGACTTGTGTTAAAAGTAATTGTAAATGTTTCCTCAAATTGAACGAAAGCAAAGAAATAATTGAGAGCAATCATGAGCAAAATCATGAACAGATTAATTTGAAAGATTTAAATAGACAAAAATTGAGCAATGGCATAAAAAGGAAAGCCAGAGAATCACGCGAAATATCTGAAATGCCACCATCAAAAATTATTCGTGGAGAGCTGGCTAATGAAGATATTGAAACTTTGACTACAACCGATGTTACTCTTATTCGGAACAACATCGGTTATGCTCGAAGATCTGTACAGCCAAAGTTACCAAAAATTTTAAGTGATGTTCACGATGCCCTTGATGGCGTCAAAATAGAAAGTAATAAAAAAGAAAATTTGATGCTTGTCAATGATAGAAAAAAAAACGTGATCATGTTTTCTACTATTTTAAATTTAACTTTTTTGTGCCAGCTCTCCGTCATTTTTGTTGATGGGACATTTTACAGCTGTCCAAAATAATTCGGTCAAGTTTTCACAATTCTCGGACTTTCTCAAAATTTATATATAACTCTCGTTTCCTTCCTACTTATTGGGAAAAATATAAATTCATATGCTACAGCATTTGCTCATTCAACTGCTGAATGTAAAAAACTGAATTTGAATTTAAAAGCCAAAATAGTGTATGTTGATTTCGAACCTGCCATACATTCAGCTATTCGATTAGAGTTTAAAAATTCCATTGCTATTAAAGGTTGTCGATTTCATTTAGGCCAGAGTTGGTGGAGAAAAATTCAGGAACTTGGATTGTCTAATGAGTACAAAAATAAAAATTCTGACATAGGTAATTTTTTGAAAAACTTTTTTGGTCTCGCGTTTTCGAATCCATCCGATGTAGAGTATTGTTTTTTTGAAGATATCAGGGCTATGCAACCATTAGACATAAGAGTTGAAAAATTTTGCGAATATATTTTAGAATATTACATAAAGAAAACTGCAATTTATCCACCTCAAATCTGGGCTGAGTTTTCTCCAACAACTACGCGAACAACAAACGGTTGCGAATCTTATCATTCGAAATTGAACGCTATGTTTAACACTTCCGACCCTAACATTTTTCTTTTTGTTCAAGCTTTAAAGAATGTGCAAATTGACACATATATAAAAATGAGAAGTGAAGGGACAAGAAGGCGCGAAATTTTGGAGAAGAACAATTCCTTTCTGAAAGTATGATGTCCTTCCGGAATGGTAGTTTGACAAGAATCGAGTTCGTTCGCAAGGTTTCGCGAAAATTCTTACCAGTATAGTTTTGTTAATTAATGATATACTGTAAAACAGCCAGCTTTTTTCAAAAGTGTATTTCATTTGACTATAGGAATTTTCAATAGATGACTCGAAGTGAAATAAATACCTCCTTCAAGAAATTTAGGGGAATATATAGCTTACTGTAGGATTTGTTTCACTTTACGACATTTAATTTTTAATTTTTAGTGATATTTTAAATAGGAATCTGTATCATCATCGGAGGTTATAATTATTATATTGATATTGATATTGTTAGGTATAATTGACAATATATGTTCCCCAACTTTTTTAAACACGCCAGCATAATAATAAATGCTGCCAGTCCTAAGCCTGGAATCTATTGCGCTAGTAAGTGTGAAGGGAAAATGTTGGAAAACAGTACATCTTTCTTCTCTCTCACTCACGCGGGCTCATTCTCTCCTCCTCGTACGGTGGTACGATGGGGCCGCCAGTGGTGGGGGAAAGAAGGAACGGAGGAGACAGCGCCGCCGGACTGAATTTGGGACTCAGTTCGAGTACGGCCGCTCTCCTAAATTCTGACCGCGGGACTGAGTTCGAGTGCACCGGCCTCGCACGCATGTCCCTACTTTTTCGCATTGCCTCGCTTGCCAACCTCTGTTTTCGCTCTAATACCTACTACTTATCTACTATTTACAATATTTACATGTTACTCATATCTACTTTCTCTCCTATTTACAATCTCTTCGTCTCCATTCCTCTTCCTCCTTCCTTCTCTTCATCTCCATCTAACCCAACACTCCCTTCACCCATGCTACTGCCTTTTTTCCCCCCTTTTCATGCAACAATACCTCCATGCTTATCTCACTTCTTTCTACCTCCACGCACTCCTGCAACCAGTGCTCCACTCTTGCATCCCCCTTTCCGAACAGTTCACACATCCTCTTCTCCCGTGAGAGCCAGAACCTATTGCAACCCTCCATACACCCACATCTCATCCTCGCTATAAGCTCCTGACTTCCTTTCTCTCCTTTCTCACATAAATATTGCGCTCTTGTCCTTGGCATAATCCACACATAGTTCCCGTTAAACCTTGACTCTCTCATCCTCTCTTCCCCCTCTGTCTTCTCTCTCTTCATGCCATTTTGCTTAACCAAGTCATAAACCTTCCTTCCTTCCTCGTGCATCCTTCTCACTTCATCCATCTGCAGTCCATTCATTCTAAAATACCTTTCCCTCTCAGCCTCCATCTTCCCACCCCCTCTCCTGTTCTCCTTCTCCCATCCACACTCCCTAACCAGCCTACTTCCCCCCTCTTCCAAAAATTTCTCCTCATATTTACCTCTCCTGCGTTCTATTTACCTCTTCACTTTCCTTCAACCCCCACACCTCCACTCCATACAATAGCACACTCATCACTAGCGAATCAAACAGCTTCATTCTCCGTTCAAAATCATCTGCGAATAGCTTCTTTCCCAACCCCCACACCTGCCTCATCACCACATTTGCTCCCTCCTTTTCTGAACACCATAACCTTGGACTTTTCCGCATTCAACTCTAACCCCTTCTTATCCAGGTATCTTCTCAACCTCTGCATCATCTCCTTTCATGCCTCCTCGCTATTTGCCAGCAACACTATGTCATCTGCATACGCTAGTGACCAAATTCTAACCCCTCCTATCCTGACTCCTCCTACCACCCCAGCCTTCAGCTTACTTTCCATATCCGCAATTAAAATCGCAAACAGCGTTGGGCTCAGAGGACACCCCTGCCTTAACCCCCTATCCATCCAGAATCCCTCTGAAATCCCCTCCCCTCCTCTTACCTTGTCTTTGGTCTCTTCATATATCTCCCTTACCCTCTCAATCAGGCCTTTTTCTACTCCCCTATCCTCCATCGCCTCCCACAACCTCCTCCTAACCACCGACGGAAACGCGCCTTTGAGATCCAGAAAAAACGCGTACACTCTCTTCCCCTTCTTCGCTAATTCTCTATCCACCACGTGCTGCAGAACGTAGATATTATCGATAGTACCCCTACCCGCCCTAAATCCCGCCTGCGTCTCCGGCAATATTCCTTTCCCCTCGACATCCTTCCGCAATCTCTCTGCCACCACCATCGCGTATACTTTATACGCGGTATTCATTAGCGTGATCCCTCTATAATTTTCCTGCCTATCTCTATCTCCTTTCTTATACAGTGGCACTATAAACCCTTCTCTCCACCCTCCTGGGAATCCCTCGCCCCTCCATACTTTCTTCACTACCTCCTTCAGCCTCTCCCTAACCTCTTGTGTACTAAACAGCCATACTTCGTTCTCCACCCCATCCAACCCTGCTTCTTTTGACCTTTTCGACTTCCTTATCTGCTTCTCTGTCTCTTCGTCATTCAACTCCTCCATCTCTGCCTCCCCCGTTCTTCTACTTCCCCCGTCCGTCTTCCTTGAATTTGAGCCCTGGAATGATTCTTTAAAAAATTCCCTCCATTCCTCACTTCCTATCTTCTCGCTGCCCCCCCACCCTCCGATTCCTCAACCTATTTATTATCTTCCAGATGTCCCCCTCTGTCATAACATTTGCTAACTCCTCTTCCAGCTCTTTCTCCTTTTCCTGTTCTTTCTTCTTACACATCATTCTAAACCCCTTCCTCATTTCTACGTACTCCTCCCTCCTCGCATCACCCTCTTTCCACTTCTTGTACTTCCTCTTCACCTTCCTTTTCATCTTTTCACATTCCCTTTCCCACCACGGCTTCATCATTCCTTTATTCTTCTTTCTAGATACCTTCTTTTGCACACACCCTTTCACCTTCTCTTTCAGATTCTCCCATATCTCTTCCACAGACCCCTCCAAAGCGTACCTTTCCTAGCTCCTCTTGATACTTCTCCACCGCCTCCCTCGTCCAGGTCACCCTCTCCCCTATCGAGACTTCTTCCCTGCCTTGCCTTCCGCCACCCTCACCTCTTATCCATAGTCTCAATGGCTAATGGTCTGATTCCACCCTCCCCTCTACTGCGAATTTTTCCGTTTCCTCCCATCCTTGCATATTCATAACCACATAATCTATCACCGATACCCCCACCTTACTTACGTATGTGTATTCTCCTTCTTCGTCTCCCGTTTTCATACCATTCGCCACCGCCCAGCCTCTATCCTCCATCCAGTCCCTTAGAATCTCCCCCTCCTTATTTATTATCATATCCTTCGATTTCCTTTCGAAGCTCTCCCCTTCCGTGTAAAGTCCCCCTTCGCTCCCCATCCTCGCATTAAAATCCCCACCCAGCATCACCATACTCTCCTCTCTTTCGCCCAGCAGGTCTTCCACCCTTTCTTCAATCCTTTCCATCCCCTTCTGATTGTACACTGTAACAAACTTACAGGTTATGCCTCCTATTTTTATTTCCCTCATTTGCACTCCCTCCCCCTCTTCCTCTCCATGAACTTTTTCTTCTAATCCATCTCTAACCCCGGTTATAATTCCCCCACTGGCCCTTCCTTTCTTATTCACTCTGACCGCTTCCTGAAGTCTCCACCTATACCCCCTTGGCAGCTTTGACTCTATCCTATCCCATTCCTTCCTTTCTACCCATGTCTCTACCAGTCCCACAACGTCGAATTCCTGGATATAACGCCAGAACTCCTCGTCCTTCTTCTTTACCCCTGCTACATTCCAATACAGCACCTTCACTACTCCTCTACCCTGCCTTACCCCCACCCCCCTACTGCCTACGAAAGAAATTCCCCTGCACTTCCTTTTCCTTTCTCGTTAAATCGTGATCGATGAAAACTGCCTTATCCTTTATCCTATTTTTATTTCGCATTACCCCCAACTTTTCTTCCCAGCTCTCCATCTCCACAACCGCCACTTCCTTGTCTTTTCTCCCCTCCAACTTAACTTTCCCTACCATGCATTTAACCCACCCTATGCTCTGTAGGAGCGCTTCCACGCCCTCTCTTTCTTCCCCGCTCTTTAGCTTCAACCCTTTTACCACAATATTATTCCTCCTGTCTGCCTTCTCTTTTCTCTCCATTCTCAGCCTTATTGCCCTTAACCTTTCCCTATCTGCCCTCTCTTCATTCTCACTCCTACGCTCTCCCACTTTCTCTTCTATCATCTTTTCTACCCTCTCCCAAATACCTTTAATCTCGTTCCCGCCACCTCCGCCTCCTACTTCCATTTGCGTCCTGCCCTCCATCTTCTCAAGCCTTTTTTCCGTCCTTTCCTTTCACACCCTATTTTCCTCTTCAATCTGCTTCATTTAGCATCTTTTTCTTTCCTTTCCCTCTCTAACCCCTCTACTCTCTCCCTTATCTCTTTCATCTCCTTTTCCCATTTCTCATCTCTAATTTTTAATTCCTCCCTCAACCCCCTGATCACGCCTATCAGCATACCGAGCGCCTCCTTCTCCACATTTCCCTCCATTTTGCTCAAAAGGTTTCAACTCAAAATTTATTAGATTGGTAATAGATTTCTACTCTAAAGCTAATATTGAAATCAAGGGATATAACGGCGTCACCGGGTCGGTAGATGTAACGAAAGGAGTCATGCAGAGGGAAGTTTTCAGTTCAACAATGTTTACATTTTTAATTGCTGATTTAAAAGAATTCATGTATGCTAGAGATCCTCTAGGGAGAGTTGAGACACGTTTCCCCCTCCAATTCTCGCCGCTGTACCGGAACTTGATATTTCACAGCGGCGCGAAAAGTTTGAAAACTGACGTGTAACGCAATACGTGACAGCACGCGAGCGAGCATCGAGAAATTTTCGTGTTCAAGCAAAAGGATCAAAAAATGAAAACTGCGTAATGCAGGCCCATTATTTATTGTAAATCATTTTTCTCAATTTATTTATATTGAAACTATGATGTGTGAAGTGTGATATACGAGTTTTGTGATTAATGAAGAAGTGAAAAAGAGGTTGTGTATAACCTACTCTCCGAAGAAAAATATTGACAATATTTTTGTGAGATATAAGTGTTTTGCAAAAATAGTAAATTGCTGTATTTTATACTGCAATAATTGATCTAAGAACGAGTTTTTCTAGAAACAAATTGCGCGAGATCACAAACTTCGAGAATTGTGGATTCAGAATATCAATCGAGCAGATTGGAAAGCAAGTGACAAATCGTGAAAGATGCAATTCCAAAATCATTTCAGAGTTCACCAGTGAGGAAAAGAAAATTAATTAACACTGCTTTTGTGAAATTGTACAAATCTTCATCCTTTCCTACAATTTATTTTTACTTTCTTTGTATGTATAACCTTAAGGTTAATTATTTATCCAACCAAAACTTTGCTTCCAACCTACAAAATGTATTTATTTAACAAATATCATTTATGAAAAATTTTTATAATATATGTATATGTCTGAAAGTGATATTTAATAACATTTCATCTATTTTGAATGTGTAATTCAACAATATTCTCTTTATTTTGTATAAAATCTGTTGTGGAATGAACACTCTATTTGAAAATCGCGCCATTTTTAGAATAGTGGGTTCCGGTACAGCGGCACCAATCAGAATTTCAGTACCCCGTGTCTCAACTCTCCCTTGAGGATCTCTAATGTATGCCAGAGGTATCAAAGGTGTATCAATAGACCATTTGTTGGAAATATTGCTCTTAGCTTACGCCGACGATTTGGCTTTCTTTGCGGACTCCCTGGTTTGAATGCGTAAGATTCTTGAAGGATTATTAGATCACTGTAGGATAAATGAGCTCGAAGTCAACATAGAAAAAACGAAAATAGTGATCTACAGAAAGGGAGGTCATGGCCATAACAAAAAATACCCACCTTTTATGCACTAAACCTCCGAGATTGATAGTGTCAAAAGTTATATCTACCTGGGCACCCATTCACCCAATCTGCACTTTTTGTCAGGGCAAAAGATGAAGCTGTTTGTAAATCCAACTTCGCTGTAGGATCAACGATTTCTCTGATACACCGAAAAAACGATATTCTAATATTAAGAGTGTCATATTCTTCACGCATATTCTTAGTAATATTCTTAATGAAGTAAGCGAAATTCTCAATTTAAGAGAATCTTCTAACCAAAGGACGAAATGAGCCTTGCTCTGTTCAATCGTTTCTTTTAATGTTTTGTGAGACGTGATTTTCGATCAGTTTTTTGAATTCATAATAAGTGACAAGCTCGAAGAAATGCAACCTATTCTAATGATAAATCGCGTGTGCACATCCATCTGCTTCTCTTTACAGAAAAAGTTAGAGTGAGAAAGGTCTGATGTGACAGTGAGGTTGAATACCGTTGTACCACACCGAGACATAACCTATCTACATTATTTATTCGTTGGCGTGTGACATCAAACTTCTCTCACTTTAACGTTCTCTGCGAAGGGAAAGAGATAGAGTTATAGATGTGCACATGCGATTTATCCTCAGAATTGGTTGCGTTTCTTCGAGCTCGTCACTTATTATACAATTACTGCGACAGATTTCGGATGCAACTATTCTTAAACTTAGTGGGGAATTCTTACAATTAGACAAGCATATATATTCTTAAGGTAAGAGGGCCTCCATCGTATATTAAGAATATATTCTTGGCGCCTATTTAGGTTGCAAATATTCTTAAACTTAGTGGGAAATTATTTAAATTAGAATATCGTTTTTTCGGTGTACACAGATTAAAACTTAACTCATGGTACCCTATTGTTCGACTTTTCGATAGTCTTGTATCCAGCGTTTTGATGTATGGTGCAATATATGGAGTCTCAGGTATTTAGATTTTATAGAAAAAGTTCAAATCACTTTATATAAGAGAATCCTCATGATCCACAAAATACTGCTGGATGTGCTGTTAGATTAGAAATAGGTGCATCCCAACTTGCATTCAGAGTTTTTGGGTCAATTCTCAATTGGACAGAGAAAATTCTCAATATGCCCGACGATCGATACCCGGAAAGATGTTATTTAAGGTTAAAGGAACTGGATAAATCAAAAGAGGATTTGTCAACCCTAGAGAAATACAACTGGACTCGCCAGGTTTGAAGAATATTTGAAAAGATTGGAATAGAGGGCGATTGGGAATTACTTTCTCTTGCCTCTCTACAAGAGAATGAATCGGCATGAATAAGAGCTTATGATAAAATATTATATCTAGAAGATTTACAGAGAGCTCACTCGTCCTCTGCTTTAATACTTTAATCCTCAATTAACCTTGCGAGAAGAACCTCAGGAATATTTAACCCTGCTAAGAACACCACTCAGTTTTATCAGGATTATAGCGCGAATTTTTTTTTTTTTTTTTTATACCATTAAGCCGTTTCCCTTTCGGCGAGCCTCTAGGGGTAGGCGTGACACTACCCGATTCGGGTAGTGTTTCTAGGTGGATAGTTTCTTGTAGTAAATAACTACAAGTGTGGGCTCACCACACCCACGACCGCCAACAGCAACGCAGTAGTATTATTCTCGAACGGTCACCCATCCAAGTACTAACCGCGCCCAACACTACTTAACTTCAGTGATCCAACGGGAACTGGTGTTTCCAGCGTGGTATGGCCGTTGCAATTAAGTTTAATAAATAAGTTCATACCTAGACTTATAATCAAGAATAAAACCTGTAGTATGAATGTTGAAGGTTATTGTGTCTACTGTCATGAGAATTGTTTTCAGACAGAACCTGCGTACCACCTCTTAATAGAATGTCAATTTTTTAATACTGTAAGATTTTGATGTATAAGGGAAAGTAGGGATATGTGTGAGATAAGGAATGCCTGGCTGAATATGCTAGATAACCCTGAAAATAATTCTATCAAAAAAATTATTATGTTTGTTAGTCAATTTTACGGATGAGCATTACAATATTACAGTAATATAACTGTAACTTATTTGTATGAATCAGGATTCCAATACGGCCCAACATTGGCCCAGTATTGGCAAAAATGTTGCCGGAATTCGACTGCCAGTATTGGGCCATAGCTGGATGTGTAACTACGGTATGCACTTGGCGGCCAATTCCGGCCCAGACTCTGGCCGCCATCACCGGAGTTAATTGAAAAAATAATAATACACCATTGAATTGTTTTTAGGACGCATCTATATACGACTGCATATCATCCGAATATTTGTTATAATTTCAAAAACTGAAATTTTATTCAAAGATTTTGTTTAATTTTAGCACCCACTACTGCTACACTCTAACGATATGACAAAAAAGGTATTTAAAAAATAAATATTAATTGATTGCGAATATTTCGACTTTGAATATTAATGGGTCCTGTTGTAGAGTGAATATATATTAGATTTATAAATGTTATATTATAAATAAGATTTCTAACGCTACTGGGTATCGAACCTACATCTATACCTAAATCTATCGCCTAGCAGTCGGGAGTCCTAACCATCGCGCTAACCTACGAGTTGCCCGTGTGGGGTTGCTGGTCCCCCATCGGGCGCCTCCCCAGGTTGCGGATAGGGGAACGCCTCCCAGATATGGGTGGTACCGGGGAAATCAAATACCCGTGGTGGACAAAAACCAGCTAGGGGAAGGAACCCCGAACAAGAAACCAGTCATGAGCGGGTACGACAAAAACACAATACCCCAAGGGAGTAGAAATCTCCCCGCCGGTTCCGATCGGGTGCAAGCCCCGGTGGCCGGTGCCGGTTCCATGGATTTTGGGGGGAACCAACCGTACTTTGACAGGAGCGTATGCGAGGAGCTGGGTGGTCCTTTGGACGTGACGGAGGAGGTGGAAACATCAGTGAATAAGATGGACATCGCACAAATGGATGCCAAACTCACAGAGACGTATGGTCTCTTTGAAGAGTTACGAGGCACCATAAAAGAAATGGTGTATTTCAGCAGCACTAAGAGGAATATGTGGATTCCAATTAGGGAAGGGCTGCAACGAGCGGAGAGAATTATGAAGGAGCTGCGCGATCACTCTTTGACGACCGAAGGTCTACATAGGGATTTGATCGAACATGTTGGTCGAACTGCCCGAACGAGAGCCATGACCCGAAAGGAGAAGGCGAAGAAGAAAACAGGCGAAAGCTGCACTCAGACTGATGGATCTGTGGCAGCTCCCAATACCCAACCTAGGAAGCGTGAAAGGGAGCTTTCAACGAGTCCCGTTGGGGCAAGTGTTATTAAACAGAGGGTGAAGAAACAGAGGAACTGCACTACCATCGTGGCGTCCTCGACACTAAAGGATGAGGAGGTGGAAGGGATCGCTTCTACACCTGCACCCACGAAGAAGAAGAAGCAACCGAAGAGGAGATCACGACCCGAGGCGGTTCTCATTAAACCAGCCGAGGGTCTAAACTATGCCGAGGTCCTCAAGGACCTCAAGCAGAAGGTGAAACCGGACACCCTTGGTGTAAAAATTAGGGGTCTCAGGCAAACCAGAAACGGAGATGTCCTTGTGGAGCTCGGACCTAGAGCGGAGGACAGGACCGAATTTTCGGCTGTTGGGTTGGGGGATACTGTGCGCGAGCTTGTACCCCGCACCGAGATCGAGGTCTTGGACCTCGATCCAACAAGTGAAGCGGAGGAAATCGAGGAGGCCGTCAGAAGCTACTTCGGTGACCAGGGTGTTGGAGAAGTGAAGGTCAGCCTCACGAAAAAAACCTTCATGGGCAACCTGAAGGCTTTCGTGGAGCTGCCAGAGAAGTTGGCTGCGAGACTGGTACGCACAGGACACCTGAAGGTGGGGTGGGTGTCCTGTCGTGTACATAAAAAGGCGGAAAAGGTTCGGTGCTACCGCTGCCTAGGCTTCGGCCATATGGCAGCCGGTTGCGGTGGCCCAGACCGCACAAAAGCATGTTGGAGATGCGGCAAGGAGGGCCATAGGGCTGCGGAGTGCGAAAGTGCGCCGCAGTGCTACCTCTGCGCCGCGGCCGCAAAGGGGGAGAAATCCCGGACGGATCATCTGCCCGGGACTATGAGGTGCTGGTCGTTCCGAGAGGCAGCCTCATCGAGGAGACCTCGAGGACGACCAAGTTAAAGAATCGCACCCAACCAAGATGTTTGAAGGCCGACGAGCCCGTTGTGCGGTACAACCGCACTGCTGAGGACGATGCGTGCATCTTGTTTGGGTGCGCAAAGTTGAAATGCCAAGCTGGCCTAGTATGATGGAAGTCGAAGCACGACTTAGTGGCCTTACCCCCATGTCCTTGAAGTAATGCGAAAGCGGTTCCGAGGACATGGGTTGGCGGGAAAGGAGTTAAGGTTTAGTGGGTAGGTGCCGTTTGGTAAGCCCCACACTCACCTTCGTTCCTTGTGGGCTGCGCGCCCGTGTGTGTATCTCGCGTGCATATATATTAAGTACATGCGCGTGGGATGCATATATTGGGCTTGCGGTCCCCAAGGTTCGAATTTGGTTGGTGCATGAGCAATTTCCGTTTTTACTTCTCTAAAAAAAAAAAAAAACCTACGAGTTGAAACTCGATGAAAAAGCCATCCTGATAAGCTATAGCTCAAAAAAGTTAAAACACCAAATTTTAAACTCTCTTTTTCTTATTAAATATTTATTATTATACGACGTTATGTATAGATATAAAATATAAGAACTGTTAACAGGGATATCAATAAAATAATTTTTAAATAAATAATTTATATCGATTACAATTTCTCTTTGTGTAATATTCCGTTTTTTTGCTTTTTAGACTACTTCACAACTTTCTACAATGACAGGAAATGTAATTTTTCATGAACATTCCAAATTTTTAACGACGGAACTTAGAAATTTCATCGTGAACTTTTAAAATTTGTTAATAACAAATTTTGTTTAACCTTCGTGTAAGGTTTGGTTTTTAGATGTTTTAGACAATTTTACAACGTTTAAGATTTACATAAAATTTAATTTTTTCTGAACATTCACAATTTTACATAAAGATGGAACTTACAAGGAAGGTACTCCAGGTGTACCTCGCCGATTTGATTCTCCCTGATATATGTTGTAGAACTCGAAAAACTAAGCAACACGTATTTTTTTTATCTGCGGAAAAACACTTTAAGGGGGTGAAAACCCCCCTCAAAGATAGGAGTCGCAAGTGTCGATTGTATAGTTTTGTGTATAAAAACAAAATTGATTTAGACCAAACCTACTGGGAAAGTTTCCTCATGATGAAAGATGACTAACGTAATTTTCTCAGCAACAAAAAATTAAGGGGGTGAACCATCCCTATATATTTTTTGAAAATCTGCTGAAAATTTCTAAATTCACAGGAAAAAATTTGAAAAAAATTCATTTTGCACTTGAGACCAAAATAAAGGGGTCGTGTTTCGCAAAAAAAATTAGTAGAAAAACTAATGGGGGTAGCTACCCGAAAACACTTTAATTTTATGTCTATGACAATACATAGTTTTCATACACAAAAAAATTGGGAAATTATTTTTATAACGAAGGAATTGAAATAGAGTCCATCCAACATGAATTAAAAAATTACGCGGAGGTAAACCAGCCCTACATATTTTTGAAAATGTGCTGACAATTTTGCTGACATTGCTGAAATTGCTGAAATTGCTGACAATTGCTCAGTTATGTATATATATATATATATATTTCAGTACAAGGAGGAACATCAACATGCAAGTTCCTCTTAAGCCCCAAGATCTGGCTGAAATGGATGCCTCCCTTTGTGGAGATATCTCGCAAGAGTCCGACCTCTGGACCATCAACTGCTCAGTTTATCGTGCTGCCAGAGCTTTGGCTGATTCAAATCGAAGGCTGAAACCGAAGATGGATCAGAAGACCAGACGACGCTTGCATCAACTGAACAAGAAAATCGGATGGGCAAGACAGAATGCGTCCCGTGTTCAATGTGTGATTGACTACATAACATCTGGTAGACCGTTCACGGAAAGGGTTCGAAAGTTCGCCCAAGAACTAAGGACCTTGAAACACACACTGAACAAGTCAAAGCTGCTGACAATCAAGCAGCATATTGTTGACAAAATAAGGCTGTTATCTGACGCAAGGAGGAGGATACAGACAGGGAGAGATGGAACAGGGAGAATCAACAGTTTCTTGCTGACCCATCACGCCTCTTCAGTGATCCCCCTGTTTTTGTAGAAAATCCACCCAAGCCCAAGGAGGTAGAGACTTTTTGGAGAGAGGTGTACAAGATCCCGAAAACACTAGATTTGAAAGAAGATACTGACAATATCATCCGCTTCAAGGAGTTTTGCGACAGCCTCATAAAATCTGAGGAGGAGTGCCCATCAGTCACTGCCGAAGAGGTGAAGAAAGCACTTAGAGGCACTAAGAACTTTTCCGGTGCTGGACCAGATTGTATCAAGAACTTTTGGTGGAAGAAGTTTACTTCTATACACCAACATTTGGACCGCATATTCACCTCATTTTTAAAGTCGGAGACGCCCATTCCGCAGTGGCTGGTGTTGGGACGCACTATACTCCTACCGAAAAAAGGCAACTTGTCCAGACCAGAGAATTACAGGCCAATAACTTGTTTGAACACACTGTATAAGATCTTTACAGCTGTCCTAAACAACAGGATCGTTCGACGAATTAAGCCTGTATGGCGAGAGATGTACGAACAACGAGGCTCGAAAAAGGTGTAGCAGGCTGCCGAGAGAACCTTCTAATTGACAGGTGTGTCTGTAAAGACGCTGCCGCCCATCAGCGCGTCCTGTCAATGGCCTGGATTGACTACCGGAAAGCTTTCGATTCAACCTCTCATAGACTTATCATCTGTCTGTTGGAAATCTTGAAGGTACATCCACACATAGTGAGATGCATAGAGAGATTGATGCCTCTTTGGAAAACTAGATTTACCATCTCATCTAGGAATCATCGTCTGACGACGAACAAGGTCACCTTCCAGAGGGGCGTCTTTCAAGGGGATAGTATGAGCCCTTTGCTTTTTTGCATCACACTTCTGCCTCTATCTCTCGCACTACGAAATTCTCCTGGATACCTCTGTGGCGACACTAATCAGCGTGAGCATAAGGTCACTCATGTATTTTATATGGATGACCTGAAGATCTATGCCGCTGGTAAAAGCAAACTTCGAACTGCTATAAATATCGTCAAGAACTACACAGGAGAGATTGGGATGGACTTTGGTTTGGACAAGTGTGCCAAAATCCATTTGAAGAAAGGAAAGATTATTGGCGTTCCCAAGGACCCTGAGCTTGTGGATATAAGTGTTATTAGATATCTTAACACTGGAGAGACCTATATACCTGGGCGTGCCTCAAGGCCGCATTCAGGACGTAACATCAGTGAAGGAGTCTCTCCGAAGCAGATACAAGCATCTTCTTCGACAGATTTGGTCTTCCAATCTGTCGGCTTTGAACAAGGTATCTGCGACTAACATGCTTGCCATCCCGGTTCTACTCTACTCGTTTGGGGTGGTTCAATGGACGAAGAACGAGCTTAAGGCCCTTGATGTAACCACGCGTAAGATCATGCATATGCATAAAAGCTTGCATATCAATTCGTCAGTTCTGCGATTATACATTTCACGCCGTCAAGGCGGACGCGGACTTCTGAATCTCCAGTGTCTTCATAACCGAATTGTTTTAAGTACAGCTTACATCGTTGCGAATGGCAGAGATCCTCTCCTAAAGATGGTCAGAAACCACGAGATGATTGGCGAAGGAGCGTTCCTTTACAAAGCCGCGGAGCAAGCTGCCGAGACCCTTGGCCTGAATTTCAACATCAGAAGTGAGGAAAGTGCATTACTCCATCTAGATGCTTCACGTCTAAAAGCCGAAGTAAAGAAAGCAGAGGTTAGAAAATTTCACCAAGAGCTACTCGACAAGCATATGCACGGAAACTTTCACAGAAATGTAGAAAAACAGTCCTTGTCAAAGGAGCAAACTTTTGCTTTCCTCAAATCATCAGGGCTCAATTCAGGTACAGGGGGCTTCATTTTCGCATGCCAGGACGGTGTAATCTCCACCTTAGCATACCGCGCCCGAATGTTAGTTAGTTCCCAGTGATAGGTGCAGAGCGTGTCATGCACACGTTGAGTACCTAGAACACATACTATCGGGGTGTCCGACCCACGCAGGAACAACGTATATCTATAGACATAATGCGGCCCTAAGAGTACTTCATTACCACCTTTGTCGCTCTTACGGTGTTGGTCGCGACCCTGCCCTGCCGAACGCTCCAAGGGATATAGAGTCAATTGTCCGAAACGAGAAGTGCCAGATTTATTGGAACTACGATTTTCGGGCAGCAGTCTCCGTTGCGCACTCGAGGCCTGACATTGTTCTCCAAGACTTCGAGAAACGAACGATAGTCGTGATCGAATTCTCGGCTCCGTCCGAATACAACATCACTGCAAAGGAGAAAGAAAAAGAGGAGAGGTATCAAGACCTTAAAAGAGAGCTGCAACGACTGTACCCAAAATATTCGGTACGAGTAATTGTCCTTGTGATAGGTGCTCTCGGAGGTGCTAAATTATCACTGGTTCGTAACCTTAAAGCCATACCCGCGTGCCAAAAATATGCCAAGGCACTAGCGAGATGGAAGCCGAAAGCTGTCATCCTTTGGTCGCTTCGTGTCCTCAAGACACACGAGGGTTTCGCCGGCCTGTGGTTGTGATTTAGCCATGCCCTGTGACCACCCATCTCACGGTTGTGAGACGTTGCCATAGGTGTGATGTATCGCTGTTCTACTGGGGGCTATTGACTTTTTTTAAATGGCGGTTGCTCTTATTGGGACCCTGCGGTGGTTGTCCAACTATTTTTTTGAATTATATATATATATATATATATATATATATATATATATATATATATATTCATTATTTTAAGTTTAAATTTTATAATTTTGATAATTATATTAATTTTGATTGAAGAAATAATTTTCATTGAATGATTAATTTATTCAATTAATTGTTGTAATATTGAATTGATTATTTTTATCGATTGTATGATATTAATATTGATGAGTGTAGTAGTATTTACTTCTGCGATAATCATACTTTATAGAAAAGAATATATAATAATAGATTTAAAAGAATATATATTTTATTAAAATTTTAATATTATTTGTTATTTCTATAATTGTATTAATTTTTTATCAAAATAGACGATATATCTGGAAACTAGTCGATCTGAGCGTTGCATCCCAGTCTAGCCACTGGACAGTCAGTCTGTGGCTCGCCAGTGTCGACTGAAGGCAGACTAGACAGAAACAGTACAGCGCCACGAAACTTTTCCACACGGGATTGAGCCAAATGTCTTGATAATGCACACAATCATTTTTGCAGCACCCCCATATATAATAAAAATGCGAGTTTTGTCAAGCCCGTGACATGTGTCAAAAGTGAGTCGATTTGTGTCTGTTTGCCAAAAATAATAACATTAAGTATAGGAACACATATTTTCCAACTTTTGAAAGAAACGTCAATGCACGTGAGATACGTGACACACTATTAACAAACGTGATAAGTTGCAGTAATACGTAATGGTGCTGCCAACTTCTATAAAGAACTGATTTCACTTTTCTCCTCCATCACCTAAGTAAAAGTACTTTACCCTGTTAAAAACAAGCTCACGTTATCGGTCAAGAATCAATCATTTTTGTCACGCGAAACGTGCGTTAAAACTCGCATTTTTAACGCGGATATTTCAAAAATATATTATTTATAATGATTAATTTAATATATTCCTGTCGTTAAAAAAATGGCAACTAAGAAATGTTTTTACGTACATCGCGAACAAAAAAATTAAAATTAAAGTCTTCAAGTATTTTCACCTGTGCAGAAATGTGGTCATGGCACAAACAGGGCCCAGACTTGGCAAAACTACGCCCTGGCCTGGTGGTCTAGCCTGGGCCAAACTCTAATGAAACGCCAAATCTGGCCAGGCCCGGTTACATTGCCAGGCTTGATCGCCTAGCTTGGCCCAGACTTGGCCCTAGTCTGTTATCGATTCCTAGCCATTTTCTATTTTCTTGATTGAAAGCCGAAATTAGGCAAAAATATTTTTCATTTCAATTTAGAGTTGACAAATGAATTAACTTCTTTATTAGTTCTTCAAATTTCCAAAATGGCTGAAAAACCCAGTTCTCGTTAGATCACTTAAGTTAAGCAGTGTTGGGCGCGATTTGTACTTGGATGGGTGACCGTTCGGGAGTACTGCGTGCTGTTGGCTATTCGTGGGTGTGGTGAGCCCACACTTGTAGTTATTTACTACAAGAAACTATCCACCTAGAAACACTACCCGAATCGGGTAGTTTCACGCCTACCCCGAAAGGGAAATGGCTTAATGGTATACATACATCTCGCCGGGCTCTGATTCTTCCTTATCATCTGCATCATCATCATCCACATACAGTAATTTTTAAATGTACGTCCGTCAAATTTCTCTTATAATTTAATAGCTATTTACTTGACAAGTGTGGAAAGTAGGCAATGCACGATGAGTGCGAAGTTGACGTCACGAGCCGAAGGCGAGTGATGCCATCACACGAATCGGTGATTGCCTGCTTCTCACATGTCAAGTACAATACTTTTCACAGCGAGTCTAAGGAAAAAGTTCGATTTTCGGAGTGAGATTCTCAATAAATAATTGAATCTATTTATTTATTTATTTTGATCACCACTAATCATATTAATCGTTGTTACAATTATTCATATTGAATTTAGTTCATATCATATCATATCATATCATATCATATCATATCATATCATATC
>CAKNXH010062880.1:38767-84618 GCA_932178445.1 Andricus quercusramuli | reverse complement strand
TCATATCATATCATATCATATCATATCATATCATATCATATCATATCATATCATATCATATCATATCATATTATATCATATCATGTCATATCATTTTAGTTTTCATTGTGTTTTACTTCGTGTAACAGAGTGAGGTTAGAAAACGACGATCAATGTAAGTCGTATTTTCTATACGTCTCATTATATTGCTCCTTTAGCTACTTTATAACCTCTAGAGGTGTAAAGTAGCATACTTTACAAACTTAGAGGTGTAAAGTGGGAAGCTCAGAAATCGGCAACTTTCCAGAGACTACGGAGGCACGGAAAATCGAACTTTCCGCAGACGTGCTGTGAAAAGTTTGAACATGTTTAAAACTTTAAATTATAAAACAAATATGACGGACGTAAATGAAAACGAGCATAATTACATATATTAACAACATATTTACACATTATAATTCGACGAAAAAGTGTCCTCAGTTTGAGGTTAGAAATCACGTGCAATCTTAATGTGAAAATATCATTTACAAATATAATTTCAATTATGACTTATATTTTCTTTATCGACTATCATCAATCACCAGCATCGCCACTAACATAAGTACTACAAATAGCTAACGAACTCGTCCTTTCTTTTCACAACCTTGTAAAGTATGCCAAAGCGCGATCCAACAGCTAGACAGACATTAACGTAAAAACTATTTTCCCTGACTCAGTGGGCCTCAAAACGTCGACATTTGATGGAATTCGCAAAAGTCATTTTTCACATAAAACCAATACCACCTTTTCATTGTTGAGATTGTGAAAAACCAATACCTTCTCATTGATGAGAATGTAAAAGTAGCCCTCTATGTGATTCCTGTTTAAAGTTCTACTATTTTGATAGAAAATTTCACAAAACTGTCCACTGCGTGCCGTAAGGTGGAGTCCACGTCAACTGATCACTGAAATTTTCGTGTCGAAATAGAATTGGGCTGTAATTCAGGATATATGATGGCTTAGTGGTGAAAAAAAGCCCACCAAATATCTTGGGTTCTAATTGACCGATTTAACTTTCCGACGCCTTAATGTACTTGCTTCAAGATACATTTGAGAATAAAAAAATTAACAAAAAAATTTTTTTTTAAATATTTTATGAAAAAAATAAAAATGAAAAACGCATTTCCCAAAATGGGCATTTTTTATTTTTTCTATTTTTTCTTCAGAGGAATTTTTAAGTGTGGTGTACAAGTCCTGAAATTATTGGAATGGGTTTGCCACTGGTTTTTGAGAAAAACAATTTGAACGTTAGGTCTTCTATGGCGCGGTGCGGCTCAGTAGGGCAAATTAAAGTGCCTGTGGACAAATTAATTATTCAACCACAATAATTTTCATCATGTTTATATTTTTTTACAAAAAAAAAAAATTAACTAATTCTGTATAGATTGTTTACATCTGATTTTTCAAAAAACGTTTTCAATACTTTTTTATTTCATAAACAAAATGACAATAAGAAAAAAATTTTCACATTTAGAGAATACCGTTTGTTATAAAATATTCAGATTCATTTAACGAGATCTAGAATCAATGGCACAACAACTTAGAAATGATGTTTAGTAGAATTGTAGACGTTTAAACATTCGTTGGAATAAACATTTGTTGTTATAAACAAATACGTGAATGCGAGAAAAAATAAATGGGAATATCATACTGGCATCGAAGACTCACAAAAAAAATTGTTTTCTGAATGTTGGTTGCCAATATGATATTCCCATGTATTTTTACATTCTCATCATAATGAGAAGGTATTGGTTTTATGTGAAAAATGACTTTCGCGGATTCCATCAAATGTCGATGTTTTGAGGTCCCCTGAGTCAGAAAAAATAGTTTTTACGTCGGTGTCTATCTGTCGTTGTCGTCGTTGTCGTTGTAGTCTGTAAACACGATAACATTTGAAGAAATTATCCGATTGGATTGCCCTTTGGCACACTTTATGAGAGTGTGAAAAGAAACATCGAGTTCGTCAGTCAGCTATTTTGGACGAAATTTCAAAAAGTTAGAGCATTTTTAAAATTTTTGTTACTATTGTTTTTCGAAATTTGACATTTTTATTTTCGGCTCTTCATAGCACATGGAAATTCGAACAATTTATCCTCATGACTTTTTTCGATAAAAGTAAAATTGTCAGATCTATAGCATTTTCAAAATCTAAGAAAACAAACGAAAATTAACATTTTGAGCCAAACAACGCTCGATATGAAAAAAATTCCAGACAAGAAAAGTATTTCTTTTTGCACGCCCTACAAGGTTCTTGTAACGACTTGTTCAATTTTCTTGAAAAATTGAAAATTCACATTTTTATTGCACAAAAAATAATGAAAAATCCAAAAATTGGATTTTACGATCAAACTATGCAAGATACGACAAATGATGATGAAACAAAAATTTTGCACTCAAATAAGATCTACAAATTTGTCATTGGTCAGTTTTTGATAGGATGTGTGGTTTTTGCATTATTTGTAAAAAATAACATTAACAGTGAAAAAATCAGCCCGATAAGTGGGCACATTCTCATCAAAACTTTGCTTATTCAATTTCATTTTCATCTCGTGTGTGTTTTTTCAAAATATCTCACTATTTTTATGTTCTCAATACTATTTCTAACCATTAAAACAATAAAATAACTATCATTAATGCTCACGGTACTTGAAAATTTGTATTTTTACATTCTCATCCAGAGAAGGTATTAGATTTGTGTAAGATTTGACCTGGCCCCCCCCCCCCCCGTTTTTGTCAAATGTCCATTTTTCAATAATCATTTACAAATTTATTATATATATGTTCCAAAAACGAATTAGATACTTTTTTTCTCCCCTTTTCAGGTAGTTGGAGAAAATCTTTCAAATTGTGTGATTTATTAGAAAGATACAGGAATATAAGCGGAAGTAATAGAATTCCCTTCTTCATTTGATATCAAATACAAATTTAGTCATTTTTATCTGAAGAACATAGAACATAACCTATAGTCGTTGCGAAGCGCGACGACCAAATATCGAGCGCGAAGCGCGAGTGTCTTGATAAGAATGTGTTCCTTAAGGCCGATAGAACCTTAAGTAAATTAGTTCTTCTTTTTATGTAAAACTGACGTAATTAAACCAAGTCATGACGATGGAGTTTACTAAGAGAGTATTAACTCGCGAAGCGCGCAATAGCGAGCATACGAAGTGCCAAAACCTAGAGGAACCAAGCTTAAAGTGTCAGGCAAATGTGTCCGAGCGCGTAGCGCGAAGCGCGAGAGCCAACAGGTGCGCGCCCTAGGCCCGCTCAAACTTGCGAGCGAAGCGAGTCGCGCGCAATGCGTGCGATGAGAATGTGCCCTCGTGATACCATAACTCCATAATCTCGAAACCCCGTAACCTCATTTAGTAGAAAAATCTGTTTCGGCAAAACAGAACAATGTCGTGAGTTTTTCTTGTGGAACACAGTCATGGGTAAGCGGGGATTTGAGGCTATGGAGTTATAGTATTACGAGGTTAGGGAATTATGAGATTATGGGGTTATAGGGTTACCAAGTGTGTGTGGGGGGGGGGGGGGGGGAATGTGGTATGGGGTAAATTATTTTACTGGTTTTAGTGAGTTTTTGGGTGTTTTTTTGAGGTTATGGCAGAATCCTGATGTGTAGGGGTAAAACTGGTTGCGCATTCGCTTTCAGCGGGAAAAAACACATTGGAATATCATAGTGGCATCCAATACTCAGAAAACAAATTTTTTTTGTGGGGCTGTGTTATCCGTTCCTGCTATTTGTGAGAAAATGAATATCATTTTTTCATGCAAATGGCCCTAAATTATCCTGTAATTATGGTTTAATAATTGTTTAATGTTTAATCAAACGTATTTAATAAATTAGTTGACGCGGACTCTACCACCTGAAAGTGTTTTAGCGGCCTGACTAAACCAGACCGTCAAAGTTATGGTAAAAATTATATGGAAGATTTCTCTCATGGCCGGCTGTTAGCCAATGGCCTCGAATTCTATCAAAGGGCCTGATTTTCCTAATGGCCTACGACATATATGGGTGATTCTCCACAGACTGGGAATTTTTGGCAAGGGAAACTTTTTTTGTAAAAATGTTTCAATTTTTTTTCATAATGGTTAGGTTCATTGGCCTTTGAGAAAGGGTCCTGTAAATATTCACGCACAATTTCCACTTGAAGGACCTGTAGCACAAAAAAACGTTTTCAATTTTTGATTTTCCAGGTGATTTTCTCTGATTGTATGTAAAGAAAACAATGCTCTAAAATATTCACACATTTAACGTAACATGGCAGAGAAGAACATTTTTGTTTAAGAAAAGAAAAGTTTTTCCAAAATTAAATATTTTTTTCAAATTTGAAATTTTTTAAAAATTAAAAATATTTTTTTTTTAGTTTTACGATTATTATTCTGAATTTTAATCCTGATTGTAAACGTATAATACGTGACAAGAGAGGAATGGCACAATTCAGTCTCTTTCAAGATATTTTAAGTCAGATGATTTACTTTTATAGAATGTCATTCTGATTAATTTCAGGTTTATTTCAGGCATCACGTTTAATTATGAATCGTATTCTTGATACAGAGATATAAAATCCATCTCGGAATCCATCAATCCAACAACGAATTATACAAGCAATACAAACACGAAACTACGTTTGACAGCAAAAGTAGACCGAAAGCAGGTGTAAACATAATCTTAGAAGAAAGTCAGGGCCGTGGAGGGAACAAAAGTATTAATTATAAAATGTTTACTTTTCTTATATTTGTTAACTCTCTAGTCGCTTAATTTTTCATGTGCAGTACTTGCAGCTGCAAACATTTTAATTCTCGATCCCTCGGAGCATACACAGGGTCTCACCGACCCTGTCCTCAAGTTTCGTCCTGAATATCTTTTACGCAGTTTGGTATATCGCGGAATAGTGCACAGGGTCTCACAGACCCAGAGTGTGCTCCGTGATTGAAAAAATAGGTGTGTGCTCCGAGGGTTAATACAATTATTTGGAAAAGGGCTTCGATTAGCTCCGTTTTGTCCCTGACAGTGAAAAGCATTTGTTATTGTATCCAACGTTACGGTATCCGAAAACGATACAAAATTACTTTTTACGCTTTGAAAACAAAAGTAATCAATAAATCCTTCTAAAAAAAAACTCCTTTATTACGCACTGTTACAAATGGTATTAAATTTGAAATACCAATGTATATTAAAATTAATATCTCAAGCATATGAAATCGCTATTTAGGTACGTGTTACTTAAATTTCATATACCTTAATGATAATCGCTTAGATAATTCCATCTTACAAAAAATCAAAATAAGATTAGCAGCACAGAAAAAAACTAAGAGTAATCTTTACTCTGATTCTTGAATAAAGATTATCTGCAACAAAAATTACCCCATGTGGGTAAACTTTCCCGGACATCTCGGTATTCCTCTGCTTTTACCCACGCTTGTAAGGAACTTTTGACAGCTCTAGCGATTCGACAAGTCAGCCTTTATAAATCTGCACTTATCCGATTTGCCTGTTACACCAACCATCAGGTAACTTCACTTCAGCGACCAAAGTAAGTGGCTTCCAATTTTCAAGACGGTGGTGACAACTTTTATGAGAACAAAAGACAGTTTCTGCCCATCGAGGGTAATATTTGTGTTTTACCAATACGAACAGGTAAAAATACGAAGTTACCTGCAACACTATCTACCCTAAGTTTTTTCTGTGAGTCATTGTCGATTCTTAATAATAAAACATAATGCCTCCTTACAATTAAACAAAAATAAAATTGGATTTCAAGTCGAAAAGTTCAATTACTTGAATAAATGACAGACCTGACCTGCAATCAACTGTACTCACATTCAATTTCTACCATTCAGGGCAAATTTTAAAAAGAGTTCCACATGTACGTTGCACTTTAATCATAAAAAACAATTCAATCGATGAATTCTAGATTATCACTTCAATTGCGAATATTTGATCAGATTTAAAGAAATAAAAGCACTTTGAATTTCCAAGCACGCTGCTATACGTATTTAATATAAAGTGTATAGCTATTCATATTTTAATGGACACTAGAGTTCCGCTATAGTAGCCGTTTCGTGGGTATACTTAATCAACAAAGATACTATCTCGGGACTCTCAAAACCGTTCTTCTTCTCTTTCTTTCTTATGGCTTCTGATAGTGTGTGCTACACGGAATTGTCATCTTCCCATTGATTTTTATTATGAAATATGAAAGTTCTTATCAGGTACGGTATCTGATACTAATAAAAATACGCTACATTTTCGGTTACATTTTTTCACTTTGTGAAAAAGTTCTTAATTTCTTGTTATGAAGTTTTGAGGAATAAGTAGTGTTCAAACTATCAATTATAGGTTCAAATATAATTCACTATGTATTAAATACACCCCTATTGAAAATTCCGACGTCGGAAACGACGTCGTAAGTTACGTAGAAAACGATGTCGTAAACTACGTATAAACCGACATCGTATACTGCGTGTGGAATGACGTCGGAAACTACGCAAGAAACGACGTAGAAAACTACGTCGGAAATTGGGATAGTAAACGACGTAGGTTCCGACGTCGTTTCGCACGTGGTTTCCGACGTCGTTGCAGACGTAGTTTACGACGTCGTTTCATACGTAGTTTACGAGATCGGTTTATACGTCGTTTTCGATTTCGTTCCATACATAGTTTACGCCGTCGATAACTACGCAGTAAACGACGTAGTAAACGACGTCGGAAATTGGGATAGTACACTACGTAGTATACGACGTCGTTTCCTATGTAGTATACGATGTAGTTTCCCACGTAGGTTAATTTTTTATTTAAAAAATTATTCCTAAAGTAGTACAATCTCTGCATAATAATTCAACGAACTAAATTTAAAAGTTTGAATTTATAATTTGGTATACGTAGCGAATTAAATTTGGGGATACTGGGATTCACTTGTAAGGAAAGAAGATGATATTCTTAAAAAATTATATTTTTTCTGTAGTTCATATTTAAAAGGCAAGTCCTAATTTGTGTAAATGAGAAATCTGAGCATATTTTAGAAAAAAATTGTTTATTTAAAAAACTTTGAAAATGTGACAAACACGTGTGCTCGCTGATATTTTAGTAACTGGAACAACGAAGTCGTAAAATACGTATGAAACGACGTCGTAAACTACGTATGGAACGAAGTCGGAAACCACGTACGAAACGACGTCGGAACCTACGTCGTTTACTATCCCAATTTCCGACGTAGTTTCCTACGTCGTTTCTTGCGTAGTTTCCGACGTCATTCCACACGCAGTATACGACGTCGATTCATACGTAGTTTACGACGTCGTTTTCTACGTAGGTTACGACGTCGTTTCCGACGTCGGAATTTTCAATAGGGACGTCTCTAAACTTGGTGCCGCGCGTACGCAGAGACATCCCAAAAGGCATTCTTCGAGTATTTGGGAGCATTTTGCTAAGACATAAGATGATGTGACTTGATTTTTTCTTACGGAGGTATTGTATTGTCCTAAAATGAAAAAGTTAGCCAAGTTTTATAAAGAAACACTACTTAGTTCAGTTACTAGATGCCTGAGACACAAAAGTGCCCTGTATGTGGAGAATCACACATATATTTCATATAATATCTCTAGACCAAACTTGAAATGTAATTTTGTGAATCTGCAACTTAAAGATACACATTTTAATACGCTCGTATACAAATACTATAACTTTTTTCCTTGTTATGAAAAATTTAATATTTTAATTATCTGTCATAAGATTTGTTTAATTTTCTAGATCAATATTATCAGAAAGCTTTAACTTTTTATTACGGTACTATAAAAACCCATTTCTATAAAATGCATATCTTTCTTTTAGAATATTTTTTCTCCAGGTCAATATAAGATTTCATATCGAGCGAGATTTCGTTATAAGCGGGAAATTTTAACCATGCGTCTATATGCAGGTCTAAGGGCTTGCTCAAGGGACTGGAGAAGTATTTCGTTACAAGCGAAATTTCTTTATATCTGGGTTTAAGGCCATGCAATGAGTATAACAGCTGATCGAGTCAGTCCTGAGATAAATATTTTTCACCCATATTTAAAAATAAAAGTTTGAATATCGCGGAAAAATTTTCCGAAAATATTAAAAAATAGTAAATGACCATTTATGGCAACCCGAGTCGAAATATAGACCCTACTTTGACGCTCTTCACGCTGTCATTTGTAGGGGCTAAGGTTTTAAAGAAGAAGCTATTCCAATGCGATTTTTGCCCCTACTTTGGCGCTCTAATGGGCACAAATTTCCAAATCTTCCACTTGAAGCATCAAAATAGGGGCTCAGTTTTTGCTTCTGCTTTAATGCTCCACATTCTACCTTCCCGGACAAAATAAAATTATTTACGAAAGATTAACAAGAGTAGAGTATGGCGAAAACATAGCGACATTTGCGCAATATTTTAAGTTATTTTGCATAATCATTCAACAACAATTTCTTGTTGAGCATTGAAAACAACGTGTATCTAATATTGAATAAATGAATATACAACATAATTTTGGTTTTTTCATTCGTCAACAGATCCTAAGTTTTATGCAACTTAAAATGAAAAATACTATTTGTTGTTAAATGAAGATGCAAAATGTTATGAAATATGTACACAATGTCACAGTGTCCTCGACTCACTCAACTTTTGTTAATCTTTCCACAATTAATATGTTTTCCGTGCACTTTTATATTCCTTTCGCTGATGAGTTATAAATCCTTTTATCCTTATAATTTTTGTATTAGAATCTTTTAAAATATAACGAAGTAATTATTGATATGACAAAATGAACGATTATAAACCTGTAACAGTGTGTTTCAAAAACGAACGAAGTTCTATAATGAAGTAAAACATATTAGGATATAAATATCGAAGTACACATATTATAAAACAGCATAAGTTTTATTATCCTGCTCGTTTTCCTTGTTTTGCAATTCCACTTGTACTAATGATGGTTTTTCGCCTTCGGAACCCATATAAATATGAACTTATTAATTATTTTTATTGTTCAATCACATATACGTAGAAGACGTTCATACATTTTAATATTCTTTCAAAATAATAAATTTGTAATAATCTTAAGAAGATAATTATTATTACTACAATAGTACTAAGTGACAATATTAAGTTGGGTTAAGGCCCCATTAACTAAAAATGTTACTGTGTTGTATTGTTAATAAAAAATATAGAATAAAAATAAAATCTGGATTCAAATCACAATTATGTTAATTTTTGGCCATGACCTCTATAACTTTTGACCTAATGAAGATATTAATTATTTTCTTTCATATTCGAAAAGCGTTTATCGTCTTCTTTCAAAATGCGATAGAGAATTGAAAAAAGGTTCAAAATTAACAAAATGGCAGCGGTTTTTATCAAACAATTAAAAATCGATTTTCTCAAAAAACCCACATTTAAATATATGCCAATTTTTTTTTTAAGCTCGTGCTTTGGTGATAGTTTAGCTCGCAAGGTGCTTATAAAATGCCTTCCATCTATTAGCAGAAAATTTGAAAAACAATCAGAAGAATAAAAAGTGTGGGGCTTTCAAGAAGATCTTTTTCATTCGTTTCTTCGAATTTTGAAAACATGAAAAAATACATTTTCTGGAAAACCACACTTTTCCTATTTTTCCAAAAAATTTTGAAAAGTTTCTAATCATAGAAGAAAGTCATCTAATAAGCATCATGCCAGCAGACTTACAAGATATCTTCATTATCGAAGTAAAAGTTTAAAAAATGGCAAAAAATTCAAAGTGGGTTTTTTGAGAAAATCGATCTTTCATTTTTCAAGAAAAAACCCTTTTGTTAATTTTAAACCTTTTTTCAATGTTCTGTCGCGCTTTGGCAGAAGACGATGAACACTCAATTAGGTCAAAAGTTATAGAGGTTTGAAGAAAAAAATTGAGTTTTTGCTCAAAATTCAAGCACAAAATTCAAATACGCCTAACTTTTTGGGATTGTTTTTTTGCAAATCGGAAAAATACGTATCGCCTAATAACCTCCGAAGAACAACATATTTCCTCCCAAGAGATTCTGCGATTCCAAATGCAGAACCCTGCCTGATTTAAAATGGAGTCGGTCGCCTGAAGAATAAAGTTAAATAGTTTCAGAATCGAATAAGAAAAAATAAATGACATAATAGGGTACAATTTTGGAAATTAATACCATTAAAGTACATTTAAATGGCGGGATATTTGAAAAAAATTATTAAAATAAGTTGTAAAAATTTAAATATTGTCAATATTATTTATTGTGGTATTGGAATGAAAACATTATGAATTATTTTTAACAAATTCTGTAAATAATTAATGGAAGTTAATAGAAATAAAATTATCTTTTGAGGGTTTTGCAAAAAAAATAAGTAACTAGTTATGAAATAATATGTATACAAAGTATTTTTTGGTTGAATTGAATGCTTAGATTTCGAGTCATTATTACGAAAAAATGTAATTATATAGTACAATGTAAAGTAAAGTGATCTATTTACCGCCAATAGCTAGCACTTTTGCTTCCAACTGAATTGTTTTTTTTTCTTCCATATTATTTGACTTTAAAAGAGCTACTCAGCCTACTTCTCTACTTTCCTTCGGAATCAATGATAAGTGAATGACATCTTGTTTTTTATCATCTATCCACCAGACCAGCGCAAACTTCTTTTCTCTTGAAGCCATTTCAGATATTATTATTTTAATATTAATCACGAAAACAAAGATATTTTCTTTGCCTATAACCAATAAAATTGACATTTCTACAAACTGCGGTGTTCGAGCTGGGAGGAAACAACAAAGTATTTGTTACGCGAGCGCAAGCGTCAAGGCAGCGACGCCATATTTGAGCGTGAAAATTAAAAATTTCAGTTACTGTATGTGAACTGCAAAGAGAGCGAAGTCAATAAATCAAAGTTAATAATACGCCAAAGCTGTTAGATTCCACATATAATTATATCGGGAAAATGTTCATTTCCTTATTTCTAACCTTGTGTGTACTTTCGGGACCATCGTCGTTAAGGGGTTAGCCCTACTTGCAACGCAATGAAAAAGTGAATTTTATCGATTTTTTTTTTGAAAAAATGAAAAAATACTTTTTGGTAAAAGTTTGTATATTTAAAAGAGTATCATATAAACCTAATTTACGCTAATTTTCATTCAAGAATACACATTATTTCATAAGTTACTACTGATACACCGTAGTATGATTTTTCGAAGGTGTATTGCGGTGAGCATTACTGCTCAGGACTCGATCATCCGAAATGGGAAAATCAAAAATATTTCAAGAAATTATAATATATAAGTAGGCGGCCAGTCAAAGTTGAGAAATCGATTTTTGTCGAAAAAAAAAAACACATTCGTTTTTGAAATAAAAAACAAGTTTTCAATGAAAAAAAATTCCTTCGATTAAGTACTGCTTTTTGATATCACAAAAAAGGTTGCCAAGTTTGGAAATGATCGGTTAAGCGGTTTTCTAGAAATCTTGCTCACCGACTTTGAAAACGTCGTTTCGAGAAAAACGCATTTAAAGTTCTGAAACTGCCTAGACCTAGACGGACCCGCCTTCTCTTCCGACTGAATAACTTCTACAATTTCATTCAGATCTCGTTAAGACTTTCAGGAAATATTTTTCAAATGATTTACTTTCAGAAAATGTCAAAACCCAAAAATCGAATTTTTCAAAATTTGCAAGTAGGGTTAACCCCTTAAAAACCGCCCAATCAGACAAACGGCACCTGGTGCCGACTGTAGCAAAAGAAAATATATATGAAGATAATATCAAAGATAACATTATACAGTTATAGGTATGTGGTAGTGGCTATCCTATTTCATAAAATAAGTTACTCTACAGAGTAAAAAATATATAAGAGCAATTCCATGTCAATTCATCTGAAGAATTTCAGCCATTGTTAATAGTTCTGATGAAAATTCTAGTATCCTTCCTCTTAGATGTTGCAAGGAAAAAACCCAAAATAATTGTTAAAAAAATCCAAAAACTTAGGAAATATTCAAAATTAAAATTGTTGGTCTTTTCTTCTTTAACTTTCATAACTTTGGTGATTTTAATTATATTAAGGTATATTTTTTCAATTATTCGTAATAGGACGCAGTTTTAGAAATATATATATTTTTTAACTGCGTCCTATTACGAATAATTAAAAAAAATGACCTCGATATCACTAAAATCACGAAAGTTTTGAAAATTTTAGAAAAGAGGACAAAAATTTTCAATTTTGAATATCCCTCAAGTTTTTGGATTAAGAAAAATATTATTCTAGCGTTTTTCTTTCAACACCTTGAAGAACGTATACAAGAATTTTCATCTGAATTACTAACAATAGCTGAAATCCTTGAGATGATTTGACATGGAATTGCTTATGATTACGATATTTTTTAAGAAATGTGAAGAGATCGACTTTTGAGGTTAGAACTTTCATTCAAGACCCTCCATTCAACTTAACAAATTTTAAAATTACAATTCACAACAAAGATAAATATTATGAAAAAGAAAAGATAAAACATTAGTGTTGAGCCAATTTTCCTCTGGAATAGATGTCTTGATATCATATCAAACTTTGTATTTGATTTTTGTTAACAAAAATTATTATAAAATGTTATACAGAGATTAAGAAGTGTTTATCGAGGAGTTAAAAAAATATTTTTGAAATTTAGAGATTGAGAAGTATCTAAGGAGGAGTTAAAAATATACAAAAAGTTACAGAGCGTTAAAAGAGAACTTGAAAATTCTGTGAAGATTATAGAGCTTCAAAGGAGACGTTAATGAAACTCAAGAACGTAGAGACAAGCGCTGCAATGTAAGGGCTAAGATTTATGTAGAAGCAAAATAGAATGAAAATATCTTCAAGAGCGGTTAAGTAGGAGCTAGTAGAATAAGCAGCTTCAAAGTAGAAGCAATACTTCCACTTAGAGCATCAAAGTAGGGCCTATATTTCGACTCGGGAAGGCACAGAGTTGGGGGAAGAAAAAAGTTTATTTATGAAAATTATAAGTATTGACCGATGCATTTCCGCTTCCCGAAGGATAATTGGCAAACCGGTCGGTAATGTAGGCAATTTTCTTCTTCTCAAAATTTTTTTTTCATTCATTCAAATATTTAGGACCAAAGCCGACGTCCTTGGAGCATTCTACTGAGCGTGCCAAAATTTCAAAACGATATCTCATTCCGTGTGGACGTAAGTTTACAAAGAAAAGTATCAGGCAATCTGTTTTACCCACAGACCCGTGGAAGTGCGAAGTTGCTTGCTGCGATAGTGCTGCTCTGAAACAGCCGATACGTATTTCAGACACGCACAAAATGGAAAATTTCTTGTAGTGTTCTGGAGCACGGTCGGTATTTCTACAAATTAGTACAAAACTTTTTTCACAATTCCAAATATTTAGGACCAGAGCCGCCTTCCTTCGTGCCTTCTACTTAGCGTGCTAAATTTTCAGCACGATATCTTCTTCCGTGCGGACGTAAGTTGACATGGGAAAGTATCGATATAGCTTCCAGTTTCATTTTATTCGGAATTTTTTTTTTCAAAACTTCCACCAGAAAAGACCAGACCCGTAAACATTATTGTCTCCTCTTTCATTTCCCAAACTTTGAACGCGATATCTTATTTCTTTTAGACGTAAGTTTACATTGCAAATTTGAGGACTAGCTTGGTCACGTGACCCTCTCGTTACATGGCCAAAGCGTATTTTTTTTCAATATCGAAACTTCATGGACAATTATTTTTTGTAACACTCTGTGGTACATTTCGACTCGATATGTGTTAGATATGTGAACAGTTTGGAGTTTTGCCTAATTTCAAATTTTAAAAACTTAAAAAAAAGTTTGCTTTGAAACTTTTTTTTAATGGACAACTATCAGAAAATGATAATTTAAGTTGTCTAACATTAAAAAAAAAACTGCTTGAGATCATCAGCCGAAAATACAAGAAAAGCGATTCAGTAGAAAGATCGCAGGAGTAGTTCAGATCCAGGTGTTTCGATTTACGGTACCTAGCACAAGTCCTCCAGACCTTTGAATTCTGGAAGGACAAGAACCCCCGCTGTTCTTCAGTGGAACCACTAATTATGGGTAAACCTAAAAATTGTCCAGCCTGGAGACCGCATATCAGCCGGGGGTGATCAATCCGAGGAAAAGCGAGAAAGGCTGTTTTCAAGTACAACAATGAGACCGATTATTACACAAACCGGGGGGGTCTCTGTTGTGACTATGAACCCCGTAGTGTACACAGGTATGGAACGACGAAAACCATACTTCGAAGGCTTAACTTTTAGTTTCTTGTATATGCAGCAGCTTCAGAAAAGGAAACTGTGTATCGTGATATTTTTCGAAGGCAAAACTGGCCCTTTTGTCATCATCTCATCACCCGCGAAAAAGATCCTTCGTTCTCGACAGGAGCTTATGTACAAACTGTTGAAAACTCAGTCTAATAACAAGCTCTAGCATTAAGCTCTACAACTATACGGCTACACACAGAACTCCGCTTTTTGATCTGCAAGTTAAGGGATTTCAAAATTATTATAATTTGCTTCATTGACAAAAAATGTCGAAAATCTCGAATGATCTCATGAAAACTATATCTCAAAAGTTGTCTTGTCACGTCAACTCAAGTAATATACATGTAAGATTTACAAAAAGATTTCAATTTTTGTTTCTAAAACGCGAGCGAATTGAAGTTCTCAATAATGTAATGATTTTTATCAGTTTTCATAAATATATGTACTAGGATGTAATTTGTGTTTAAATTATTCTCTTATACCTAAAGTACCTTATTATAAAGGTTTAAAACTGATTTCGGCAGGCTTAGTGAGCCAAAATGATTCGGCAAAAATGTTAAAAATATGCAAAAGTTGTCTGTACATTCTGAAAAATTTCCGACCAATTTTTTTAGAAGTTTAAAAATGTCTAAAAATAAAATTTGTTAAAATAAGTGTTTAAAACTAATTTGGGCAGGCTGATCAAGTCAAACTGATTTAAAATTTTTTTTTAGATGTGCAAAAGTTTTATGTATATCCAAAAAATGAACTGAGAATTATTGTATTGCAATTGAATTGTTTAAAATTTTCATAAGTATGTCGCTCATATGAAATTCTCTCTTTGGATTTTTTTCAAAACAAATTGTTTACTGTCCAAAACGTATTTACTTCATCTTGTTTGAACATTCCAGAACTGTACGTCGGTATAACTGTTTGTCTATAAATATTTGGTGATGCGCCACTTATGTTTTAAACTACAGGGATGTTAAACATTTAAAGATATCTGCCCGCCGCGCGGGCACGTTAATTATCATCGCGCGCTGTGCGCGCGGTTGGCAAGTTTGAGCGCGCCTAGAACGCCCGACTGTTGGTTCTCGCGCTTCGCGCTCAATAATATATTTACCTCGCGCTTCACGCTCGGTATTTGTAGTTCCCTACGTTTACAAATAAACTTTGTCCAATACGTGAATTTGTCTATATCATGTTCAACTTTGATATATTTGATGTATACTATATCAATATCTGTATCTCGGTTCCGAACTGCTTATTCAGATATAGCAAAATAAAGTACAAATTTTATTTTGCATGATTACTTCAATATTCGTTCCTTATTTGCCATTAATCTTTAGTCGTTTTTATACAAATTTAACTTGTTTATTTATTATGTTATTTTTCACGATTAAATCAAAAACTACACGTCCCATGAAAAATGGATCGAAGGAAATTTGTAGATATAATTTGGACGAACAAATTATGATATCAGCTTAAGACCGATTTCAAAACAAAACTGCAGTACGCATATTTTCAAATCTTACAAATTGAAAACTGTAATTTTCCCTTCGTGTTTTTTTAGAATATTTACAAAACGTGATTTTGTGTAAATATTATGCCTCTGTTCGCAACTGCTGAATTGGACAGAACAAAATAAAGCAAATGTATTTTATTATTTGTTCCTTATTCCACAATATTTTTCTTGTATTTATTGTACAGAGTGTATATAAGCAAATTTGTTTTAGAATAAATGAGGAGAATTCTTTTCACCTATTTTTGTTGTTGCATAGTTTAAATGGACACCGACGTAGAAACTATTTTTTCTGACTTTGGGGGCCTCAAAACCTCGACATTTGATGGAATCCACGAAAGTCATTTTTCACATAAAATCAATACCTTCTCATTATGATGAGTATGTAATAATTAATTATTTTTTGTGCGATCAAAATTTGAATTTTCGACTTTTCAAGAAAATTTGAAAAGTTGCCATGATATTTTTGTAGGGCTTTCAAAAAGTAACGTTTTCGTTTCTTGACTCTTCTTCATATCGTACTTTGTTTCGCTCAGAATGTTAATTTTCGTTTTTTTGAGGGGATTTTGAAAATTTTATAGCCCTGACAATTTTTTTATCGAAGAAAATCGTGAAAACAACTTGTTCGAATTTTTGTGTACTACGGATAGCCGTACATCGAATTTCTGAATTTCGAAGAAAATGGTTCAAAAATTTTGAAAATGCTCTTACTTGTTGAATTTTTATCAAAAATAGCTGATTAACGAACTCGATCTTTCTTTTTGTCCCCTGAAACTGCGTGCCAAGGCACCATCCAATCCGAATAGTCTTTCAAAAGTTATCCGGTATACAGACGACGACAACGACGACAGACAGACAGACACCGACGTGAAAACTATTTTTTCTGACTTAGAGGGCCTCAAAACGTCGACATTTGATGGAATCTACGAAAGTCATTTTTCACACAAAATCAGTACCTTCTCATTATGATGAGAATGTAAAAAAAACGCGAGAGAATCTACGAACGTGGTTAAGTGCACATTTAAATAATATTCAGAAAGTGAAACAATCAATTCGAGAACGAAGTGACTTTCAAGAATTTTCAAAAAACTACATTTAACTGAATATGAACTTCGAAAAACCTAAAAAAATTGGAAGTGCGGCCGATCTTATTCCAACGAAGAAATTGAACGAATATTAGTTGTTTGAAGTGTACGCTATCACATATGTAAAACAGGTTCAAACAAAATATGATGCACAAATTGATTTGGATATACAAAATGATTTTCTAGTGTCTTTACCTTGCAGAATGACACGAATATTCAATGATGGCGGTAAACAACTTACTCAATTGAAAGAAATGTGTTTTGATATTGAATTGGGCTTAAAATACCTTGTAGGAATGTATAATACTATCGAGTTTGTGACAATCTGAAAACGTAAAAAAGTAACCAAAAATCTGTATCTGCTCATTATAAGGTCTTATGTGCCCCAGAATCAAATGATTCCCTCAACTACTTATAACTGAAATGTAGCATTTATGAAACAAATTATAATTGGAGCTGAATTTGCTAATGCCTGAAATGCAACACCCCAGCCTTAAAGATTCACGTATATTTAAAATATATTTTCTGGATATTAAATCATTTCTCAGTAGTGGTGTTAGTGAAAGACTTATTAAATCTAAAAATTTTAATCTACACTTTGCGTTCTGGTATAGTGATAATGATAATTTGTTATCAGTAGAGGAAGAAGAATTAAAGGACTCATATTAATTATTTTGAATTCGAAATTCTACACTCATTGTTCAGAAAGAACTTAGCCTGTGAGTCGATCAATTTTTCTTAAGCATAAGCAGTTGGAACTAGAAAACACAGTGCCAGATTAATGAATTTGGGTCTCTTAGGCCATTACCCTCTGTGGGGCCCCTCCCCCCTTTTCATGAAAATTTCAAGAGCAATCGTTAGTATGATATTATTTTCCAATAAATAATGGATAAATTGAAATAGTTTGCTAATATATACATATATTTGATTAACAATAAATACAATCATATATTGCTTCCTCATAGAGGAAGCTTTGTAATGGTTCCAAGCCATTGTCCGGATGTGTGTGTGTGTGGATGTGTGGACGTTACGCTTTTTTGTAAACACGATAACTAGAAAACTGTGCGAATAAATTGATGAAATTTGGAGAGCTTATTTTCCTCACTAATATCTTGAAACTGACCGAAGGATTTCTAAAAATATTTATTGCATTTTTTTAAAGCACTAAATAAGATTTTAAAAATCGGTTTTTTATAGTAAAACTTTTTTCATTCGCATAATTCAAAGTTGATGCAAGGATATAAAAGATAGCTTGGTTCGAGACGAATAGATTGACCTATAATATCAATACATTTTATTCAAGAGTAGAGAAGTTATGGTAATTTATATATTTTGAAAATCGTTTTTTTATAGTAAAACTTTTTTCATTACCATAATTTGAAGTTGATGCAAGAACAGAAAAGATGTGTTGATTCGAGTCGAATCGATTGACCTATAATATTAATATATTTTTTTGAAGAGTAAGGAAGCTATGGTAATGCATAATATTTGAAAATACGGTTTTTTATAGTAAAACTTTTTTCTTCAACATAATTCAAAGTTGATGCAAGGATATGAAAGATTCCTTGGTTCGAGACGAATCGATTGACCTACAATATTAATACATTTTATTGAAAAGTAGGGAAGTTATGGTAATTTATCTATTTTTAAACTCGTTTTTTATAGTAAAAGTTTTCTTATTCTCATCATTTAAATTAATGCGAGAATAGGAAAGTGGTGTTGATTCAAGACGAATCGATAGACCTATAACATTGATACATTTTATTGAACAGTAAGGGAGCTATGGTAATGCATAATGTTGGAAAACGCAGTTTTTTATAGTAAACTTTTTTCACTAACATAATCCAAATTGATGCAAGAACGGAAAAGATTTGTTGATTCGAGGCAAATCGATTGATCTATAATAATAATACACTTTATTGAAGATTAGGAAAGTTATGCTCATTTATAATATCTGAATCATCAGTTTTTGATCATAAATTTTCAAATAGAGTAATTCTGACAATTTTTGTGAGGAAATCATAAAGCTGGGAAAGGGACAGGGTGCGACAGAACTTTTCCATTCCCTTTTCCAGCTCAAAAAATTATCAGTTCCAATACAAGAATTGATTTTTCTGATTGGTCTTTGTATTTAAAACATTTTTTGTATTATTTTGTAATATTGTATTTTTTGTAAATTTCTATTTTTAAATTGAGCAAAATGAAGACTTTGGTTTGTCTATCATTGAAAAAAACAACTAATGCTTCCTCTATGAGGAAGCATTAGTAACCATATACTTATAAATACAAACAAAGTGGAAACACTCGAGATCGAATTCACAGCTAGTTTATATAGTGGACGTCTTGACATAAAAAGTAATGTCATAATTATTGTTAGATTTAAAAATTTTATGTTTAGAGCACATATTACTTCGTATATAGAATCGTACAAGTCTTTGAAAAAATCCACGTCAATGATGATATTATTATATTATTCAATAATATCGCCAACGGCGATATCACGCTGAAAATACCAGTTCTCCTTAGATCACTGAAGTTCAGCACAATACCCTAATCGGGTAGTGGCACGCCTACCCCGAAAGGGAAATGGCTTAATGGTATACATACATGCATACATAGAAAGTTTTTATTAAGTTAATGATATTTTTTAGTTAGTTAATAATGTTTTTTTTGAGGAGGAAAAAGTGCGCAATTTTTTATAGACGTTGTATTACCAATTAAAAGCAAAAACCTCTTCTTTCGATTTTTAGTACTGCCCGCAGAATCGCCTTTCGGCTGCAAACTTCGCGGGCAGTGGGTTCCAGAGCTTATAGTCGCTGTACGACTCTTCCGTCATCCGTTCCCCCAGGAGCCCGTGCGTGGGCTCCTGTTTTTTTTTCATAGCCCTACCCAGGCATATTTCATCCCGTCGCCCGTCGAGATCCTTCGTCCTCATCACTTGCATCATGTTGGACTCCATATGCTTCTAGATCCCGCTTGCGCCTGCCTCGCCCCAATGGTCACAGAAGCAGAGGTTTTATTCCGCGTCGTCCACAGGGGCTTCGCAATAACCACACCCCTCCTCTCCTTTCTTTTTGAAGTGCCTCATATATGCGTTGAAACATCCGTGTCTCGTCAGCGCCTGTGGCATGCAGAAGCCTAGCTCTCCGTGCGGCCTCTCGAGCCGGAGGGAAAGCTCCGGGATTAGAAGGTAATTCCATCTCCCGGTTGGTTCCTCGCGCCATTTCTTCTGCCATCTTTTAACAAGCCTGTGTTTTGCCTTCTTCTGGATGGCTTCGTTTTCACAAGCGCTTACCTGCTGGTTGTTGTTGCGGGCAAGCTCCTTATGAAGCAGGTAGGATTCTTGCCTTTCCCTCGCCAATAAATCTATTGGCGGTACGCTTGCCAGAACCGACACTGCACTCGTTGACGCCGTCCGATAGGCTGAGATTACTCTCAGCGTTACTCCTTTCTGCGCTGAAGATGGCATTTGTGTGAAAGATCGGTTCTCGAGCGCCAAGGCCCACATTGGAGCTGCGTAAAGCAGCTTCGATTGAACCACGCTCGCCACTAGCCTTTTTTCGCCTCCCACGGTCCGTTAATGTTAGGCATAATCCGAGATAGATTACCCTCATACTGTATGGCTTTGGTAGCTGAAATTTTGAGGTGTTCTCGAAAGTTCAACCTCTTATCCAGCCACACACACAGGTACCTCAGGCTCTTGCCCCGCGCGATTTCAAGTCCGCCTAGGACAATCTTTGGTAGGTAGAAGGATCTCACTGTCCGTGACGGGTAGCTCCTCGGTCTTTTCCAGGGCCAGTTCTAGGCCTCTGGCATCCAGCTAGCGCTTCACACGCTCCAGGATCCTCGGTTCATCAGCAGTACGCACAACAAGTGCGTAATACGCGAAGCCGATTATCTTTGTACAAGCTGGCAGTTCCATGCGTAAGAAGTCGTCATACGTGACGTCCCAGACGAATGGGCCTATCCGCGATCCCTTAGGGCCACGACATGTCATCTCTTCTTCGATACTCCATGTGTCGCTCTCATAGACCACCCATCTGTAGCTCAGATAGTTGTCTATCATTCGCAACAGGTAGGTCGGCACTCTCTTGCGTCTCATCGCCTCGATGCAGGTCTTCAATCTCGCGCTGTTTAACGCATTGCGTATGGATATGCTAACAAGCTCGCCGAATCCCTTTCGCTAAACAGTTCCCGTTTTTGCCTTCTTTGCAATGTCCACTACCGCTTGGATAGCGTCTACTGTGGACCTGCCTTTTCGAAAGCCGAACTGGTTTTCCAATAGACTATTTTCTCCTTGCATATGACTCTGAAGTCTTTGTAGAATCATGCCCTCTGGAAGCTTCCCCATTGTATCTAACATGCATATTGGTCTAAAGGATGAGACATTATGTAGAGGTTTTCCTCCCTTTCTGTGAAGGACGGTCTCTGCTTCTTCCATTCGCCGCATCTCCGGGTAAAACCTGATCACCTCTTTGAGGATCTCGTTTGGTATCCCGCCGATGCCGAGCGTCTTATTAGCCTTTAAGTTCTGCCCTGCCTCCTGCAAATCCTCGAGAGTGAAAAGCTCCTCTCTCCGGATCACGCAGGAACTCCAGTTCTCTCTCGGGAATGATTCCACACGTGGAAACAGGCCCCGTACAATTTTTCTAACCTTCTCCGGGTTGTCTAAGCTGGGGGTCTCTCGCCTAGTTACCAATTTTTCTGGTGACTATCTTATAAGCTGAACCTCATGAGTAATTTTTGACTTCCCCGATCAGGGCCTTCCAACATTGCAGTTAGCTCCTCCTTATGGCTTTCTTTAGTTTCGCCTCAGCGTTTTTCCATGCCTCTTGCAGCAAGTGGTCACCCTTGGAACGGGTGTGTCTCCGTCTTGCGACGTTGCATTCGCTACGTAGGCCCGACAGTGTATCGTTCCACCAGTACATGGAGTTTTCGACTCTTTTGTGCCCCTGATGCGGCTTCGAGTGGTCACATGCAGCAATCAATTTCCGCTTTGCGGCCCGCACCGAGTCTCCCACTTTCTTCGCGGAACCAACCCAACCAAGCTCGTCAATGAGCCTAATTTCCTCGAGAAAAATCCATAATTTGTCTCTGCTGAGTCGTTTAGTGTTCCAAGAGACACGGTTCCTCCTGCGTTTCCCCGTCTGAAGGTGTTTGCCTAGCCCCGATCCACTAGAACCAGGTCGTATTCCGTGGCCATTTCGCTCACAAAGATTCCCTTTCGGTCCATTCAGGGTTCTCCACACTCCGACGACTTACTGTTGAAGTCACCGGCATCTTTTCTTTGATGACTTGCAAGGCTTTACCTAGCAAGTCAATTCTAGTGCTCTGTTCTCTAAGCAACTGAAGAATATCTTAACTGAAAGAATCATGCTTATATGTCTGTACCTTGGGTTGTTAACAACTCCGAAGCCTCTATAATTTCAACGAATTTGAGATGATAATTTGCATCATAATCAATTATAATTATGGAAAATAAGTAGTTTTTATCAAATCTTAAAAACACATGACGTTCACAGAATCTTGACATTGATTAAATCCTCGTAAGCCGTCTGAGAATACGGGAAAAACTATCGGTTAACCTGAATAACAACTCCGAAACCTCCCAAAAAAAGAGGTAAAAACGCAAAATAATTTTTTTTTTTCAAAAAAATTTCCCCATAAAATTCGAAGGGCTGATGGAACAAATTACTTTCACAAAGCTGGAATTCTTTTTTTTTTAAATTGTCTGTTTTATATCACTTAAAAACTGCAAACAACAACTCCGAAGCTAACGAATCTGAAGCCTTTTAACAACTCCGAAGGCTTTTTTTTGCACTCGCTGGTAAAAGGATCGAAGCCGCATTGAAGAGAAAGAAAAAAATGTTTTAAATGTACTTTTTTTCAATTCTTCTTAAACTTCTCTATAAAATATTGTTCATAGATATTTTTTTACGAAGAACTCTTCTTATACAAAACCACGTCAAGGAGATAAGTTTGAATTGTAAAAATCAAATTTGTAAATAATTATTTTTTGCAACACCCACCTCAAAAGTTGACGTTTTCATGCTTGTAAATGGTGCCCAAAGGACCTTATTTGATGAAACTGTGCGTGAAAGAATTTTCGTAGCATGCGCAGTTTGAAGATGGCTTACTTTATACACTGGTGAAAAAGCTGCGCATGCGCACTTCCGAGAAGAGGTACTTTAGACAGTGGCATAGGTAACTTTAAACACAGGTGTTAGTATCGTCTTTAAATAAATTTAGATTTAACTTGAACAAATGTTTTAATGATTGAAGTTTTGTTTTTAGGGTTTCGTAGCCCTCCCCCCGGGACAAAAGAGCATAAACGCCAAACTTTTTTTTGATAATTTTTTTTCCAAACAATTTTTTTCACAAAATTTGTTTTTCAAAAATTTTTTTGCACTAAATTTTTTTAGAACATTTTTTTTAAAACATTTTTTGTAAAATTCTTTTTTTCAACAAAACTTCTTTATTCCACTCTATGCAATATAAAATTAGTATTTTTCGTTACCACCTCCTAACAACTTTTTTGGAATGGCGTTGCAAAAAATTGCGTGTGATGCACGTGCGCGTAGGTGATTGGTAACAAATTTTCAAAAAAAGAAATTTTTTTTTAATTCAAACAAAAATTTCAAACAAATTTTCGAAATAATTTTTGAGAAAAATTTTTGAAATAATTGCAAAATTTTTTTAGAAAATGCAGACAGCTTTTGTACATTACAAAAAAAAAATTCGAATTATTTTGACCCGCTGAGCCTGCCAAACCCTAGTTTAAACCTTTGTAATAATGTACTTTAAGTAAAAGAATATTTTACACACAAATTAGTGGAAAAAATCGATAGTCTAGATCAAACAGCTCTCCCGCGTTATAAATTACATCCGGGTACATACACAGGGTGTCCATGTATTAAAAATACACATTTATATTTTCTGATTCCTTGTGAAAAACTGAATAGAAAATGATCAATAGAAAAATTTCATGAAATGTATAATTAGATAGCCGACAGTCCATGTGCCATCGCTAAGAGTGCGTGAGAATACAAGTTCAGAACGTATAATTTCCCCTCCGTTTATTTCTGTATGAGGGCATAGGAGGGTAGGTATTCACTTATCCGAAATTTCATTTTCCCTAAAACTCATTTTGCCGAAAAAATCACTAGATTACTAGCCGCCTTCGAAACAATTGATGGATGGGCTTCTGCTTGCCAATTAAAATTGGCAAGCAGAAGCCCATCTAAAATGAAAATAGCCCATCATAAAGTATCTTTTTCGTAGCAACCAAATTAAAAAACGTTGCACGACGATTTAATTAAATTGCATGCGTTGTTTGGAATCTGTAGAATCCTCCTGAATTCTTAGCATTCCGCAGAATTGCTTCTAGTTCTGTAAAAATAATTACTTTAACATTTTTGATTTACCCTAAACTCTTATAAATACATCGAATTATTTGGAATTTCAAGACTTTTAAATGCGAAGTGTATAAGCTGTCGGCATAGGTAAAAAAAATTGTCGGTACCGGTTTTTGAACCATAAATGAAATTCAAGGAATTTATGGAATTTAAGGAATTCATGGAACTCAAGGAATTCATGGAATTAAAAGAATTCACGGAATTCATGAAATTAACGGAGTTGACGAAATTCACGGAATTCAAAGAATTCGCGGAGTTCAGGAAATTCACTGAATACATGGAATTCACGAAATTCATGGGATTCATGGAACTCATGGAATTCACGGAACACATGGAATTTATGGATATCACGGGATTTATGGAATTCACAGAATTCACGCAATTCATGGAATTCAAGGAATTGATGAAATGCACGGAATTCCAAGAATTCTCGGAATTAACGAAATTCAAAGAATTCGTGGAATTGACACTGTCGGTACCGGTAAAAAAATTACCGGTGCCGACATATTTTTGGACCGGTTTTTGAACCGTACATGAAATTCAAGGAATTCACTGAATGCACGCAATTCAAGAAATTCACAGAATTCACGGAATTCAGGGAATTAACGAAATTCGGGGAATTCACGAAATTCACCCCTTCCAACAGCTCGTGGCGGCTGGATGGTGGCCCTGTGACTGGACACAGAATTACTGATGGTCAAACCCCTACCCCTTTCCGACACTTCGTGGGTGCTGGAAGGCACCCCTGTGACTAGTCTCAGAAATAATGTTGGTGAAAGCTCTATCCCTGCATCTCTCTGATTCGTCTTCTGTGATTAATCACAGAAATAAGTTCAGTTTTACCCCTAACCTTTTCTAATTTTTTTTGTCTGCGACGTCAACTAGCAAGATGGCTGATATTAAGGATCAAACAGTAGATCAAACACATGGGGAAAAAATTAATTTTTTAATATTTTTGCCGGCAGTTTAAGCTCTATCGACAATTTATTTTACAGGTACCGACAACTTTTTTTTTACCGGCAGAATTCTCACGAATTTTATACAATTCACTTCAAAATGTTTTTTTTTATTAATTTAAAGAGTTTTTAATACTTTTCAACATATGAGAATATAGATTAAATTATTTTAAATTTAAAGATTCTTGAATTCTCCAAATTCCTCTGAGTTTGCTGAATTGTACTAAATCTATCGCAACTTTCGTAATTCTTACCCAATAACTCAAGTTAAGACGACGGCCTAGCTACCAGTAAATCAAAATGTACTCGCCTTTTGAATTTCGCAAAATTGTCACGAATTCTGTGGAATACCTTCCTACATTTTAGAATTAATTTAAAGAGTTTTAAATACTTTTCACACTATGAAAATACGCAATCAACAGTTTAAAATATGTAGAAAGACTCATAAATCCTATAAATTCTTCAGAATTTTTCTGAATTCTAATAAAAGCGTAGCACTTTTCCGAATTATTTCCCAATTAGTCAAGTTAGGGAGTCGGCCTAGGTATACTACTGAAGGAAGATGTACCCTTTATTTGAATTACACACGATTCTATAAAATTCTGTAGAAATACATTCAATATTTTTAAATTATTCAAAACCTTTTTAAATACTTTTCAAGCCACAATAATACACATTGAATTATTTGTAATTGAAAGGTTCGTAAATTCTACAAATCCCCCTGAATTCTTCAGGATTCTACTAAAACCATAGCCCTATTCCTAATTCTTTCCAAATTAGTCCAGTTATTTCGACAGCTTACCTACCGCTGAATGAAGATGTAATCGTTACTTAAATTTTGCGGAATGCTCTTGAATTGCGTTGAATTATCCTCAAAAGTTCTAAATTCTCTCGAAGAATTTTTTTAAACTTTGAAGAAATGAGAACAAACATTGAATTCTTTGGAATTTAAAAACATTTAGTCTTGCTTTTTATAACCGAAAATAAGGAACTAACTTTGATAAACATCTTCAATCGTCTTCTTCCTAAGTTTTTTCAGTAGTTTTTCGACCGGAGAATCCAAACAAGCATGTTCTTTTTTGACGGAAGAAGTTCATGACCTTTTAGAAAAGTGTGGAATGTTTAGAATATACTATCTTGGATTTTATAAGCGAGAGTAATGAACTTCTTTTGACAGATATGATCAATCACCTTTTTGTCAAGTTTCTTCCGTAGTTTTTCGTATGCAGAGTCCAATCAAGGGCGCGTGGTTTTGACGGGAGGCACTTACAAGCTTAAAAAAATGGGTTAATATTCAAAATTTACAATATTGCTTTATGTAACCAAAAATAAGGAACTGGCTTTGATAGACGTTTGCAATCGTCTTTTTCCCAAGTATTTTCAGTAGTTTTTCGACTGGAAAGTCCAAACAAGCGTATTCTTTTTCGACGGGAGATGTTTACGAGCTTTTAGAGAAGTGTGAATTGTTCAAAAGTTTACCATCTTGTTTTTTATAAACGAAAATAAGGAAATAGCTTTGACAGACATTACCAATCGTCTTTTTCTCAAGTTTTTTCAGTATTTTTTCGTCTGCAGAATCCAATGAAGAGAGCCTGGTTTTAATGAGGGACACTCACGAGCTTAAATGAAATTGCTTGGTATTTAACATTTACAATCCTGCTTTTTGTAACCAGAAATAAAAAGGTAGCTTTGGTGGACATTTTCAATCGTTTTTTCCTAAAATTTTTTCAGTAGTTTTTCAACAGGAGAATCCAAACAAGCGTGTTCTTTTTTGACGGCGTGTCTTGCGAGCTTTTAAAAAAGTTGTCAATTCTTTAAAGCTTCTAAAACTACCTGTTATTTACAGACAAAATTAACAACTTTAGATCACTTGTTTAGAACGTCGCTTTGGCAAGTCTTCATAGGTAGTTTTTCGTCTGCAGAATCTAATTAAGGAAGCCTGGTTTTGACGGAAGGAGCTTACGAGCTTGAAACCAAGTCTTAAGTATTTAAAATTTACAATCTTCGTTCCTGTAACTGAAAGACTTTTTTAATCTTCTCTTTCGAAAATTTTTTCAGTAGTTTTTAACAGAGGAATCTAAACAAGGTAGTTTGTTTTCGACGGGGACTCTAACGAACTTCTAAATAATTATGAAATGTTGGAATGCTATAAAACTTCCTATGATTTGCAGAAATGATGAACTGCATCTGGTCATCTGCTTAGAACGTCAGCTTTTCAAGTTTTTTAAAACAGTTTTCCACCTGGTGAGGAATGAAGAACTAAGTCTCATAAATTCTTAAACATTCATAAACGGGTCGAAACAGAATAAAATTTACAACAGACACACGCATCAACATAAGAGGGTGTGTCGATGTTTCTTCAAAAGATTTCAAACCAATTGAAACCGCCCCTATTTGACAAAGAAGCCGGGTAATTTTACAAATAAGGGTAATTGTATTGAATTATCGTAAATTTAAGGGATGACATGGCGGGTTTTCACATTCGATAGAGGGTTGAGATTTTTGCTGCTCTTTTGGGATCAATTACTACCAGTATAGCCGAAAATCTGGCAAGTTTTCGAATTGAGTCATTGTATTGAATTTTCGAAAATTAAGGGATGATTTAGCATGGGTTCCACATCAGATATGGGGATGAAATTTTCATTCTTCTCTTCTGGCATCAATTGCTACCAGTATCACTGAAAATCTGACGAGTTTTCGAATTAGAGTCATTGTATTGAATTTTCGAAAATTAAGGGATGATTCGGCGTAGGCTCCACATCAGATATGGGGATGAAATTTTTTTTCTGCTTTTTTGGCATCAATTACTACCAGTATCGCTGAAAAACTGGCAAGTTTTCGAATTAGAGTCATTGTATTGAATTTTTGAAAATTAAGGGATGATTTGGCAACGCATGCATTTTAATGTAATCGTCGAGCAATGTTATATAATTTGGTTGCGTCAAAACCTACTATAAAAATAAACGGAGGGGAAATTATACGTTCTGAACTTGTATTCTCACACACTGTTAGCGATGGCACATGGACTGTCGGCTATATAACGCATTTTTTTTGTTGGTTCATCTTCAATTGCTAATTACTCGGTAATTATGCATTTAATCAAATTTTTTTATTGATCATTTTCTATTCAGTTTTTCACAAGGAATCAAAAAGATAAATATGTATTTTGAATACATGGACACCCTGTATATGAGGAAAATTATAACAATTACTGCATAATTTAGAACTTCAGGTTACTCGCATCTCGAAAACCACAATTGAAATCTATTTGCAAATCGCCCATATACCAGCACATCGTGCATAGACCCGATGGGAAATTTACAACTGGCGCAGCATTTGGTCAGTACTGGCCAGAGTTCGACAGCATTGGCGTGGTGCTGGTAGCCAATACTGTCGTCGATGTGGCTTAATCTTGGGATGATAACGCTGTTTAGTACTGATTGCCAACTTTGGGGCTATACTAAAATACTGTACTGGGCATCAGTATTGACGCAGTAATGACTATACGTACTGTGATTTAGTACTTGGGCAGTCGTGGGTAAAAGTACTAGTGAAATACTGGAAGTAAGTATTAGCACAGTATGGCAAATGAGTACTGTCAAAGAAGCCGGAGGAGTACTTGGCACCAGTATTGGCGATGTGCTGGCATGAGGCAGAAATGATAATGATGTTCAGTGCAGATCACCAGTATTGCTACTGCACTAGCGGCCTTCGCGATTTCTAGCTTTGCCTTCAGACACGGCGAGGCATTTTATCGGATCGAAAAAAATTTGTTTAAATTAAAGTAAGTTTAATTTGTAAAATACATAAACTGGATACATATTAATACATATTCGAATTCTTAGAGCAGAAAATAAACGGCAATTTCATTTTGAAGACGTAAGCATTCCAAATGACAAAAAAGTTCATATCAAAAATTGTTGTGCTGTAAAATATTTAAAAAATGTATCTGTCTGAATGCCCGAGGAGGATTAAGAAAGGAAAAACGTTCAACACATTTGAAATAACACCTATTCTTTAACAATTGGTGTTATTTTAATTATTTTTCATGACACATGCATGATTGCAGCCCTTTTCAATGCCTATGAAGCGGAGCTAAAGCTCTACTTTTTGCGGACTGAAAATTGACGTCGGCAATTTATTATTTATGCCGTTTCTTACAGTCTGTTCTACGCCAGTTCCATGCCAAGACTCCGCGGAGATCTGGCAAAAAGGCGTGGGAAAACAGTTCGTCATATTTTAAAATTTGAACGACACGAGTATCATGCCAGTACTCCGCCGAGATCCGGCAAAAAGTCGTGAGACAATAGTTCGCCGTTATTTATAGTCTGTACTACACCAGTATCATGCCAGTACTCCGCTGAGGTCCGGCAAAAAAACATGGGACGACAGTTCGCCTTTTGTTCAAATATGTACGAAACCAGTTACCGCGCCAATACTCCGCCCAGGCCCGGGACAAAATCTCAGAGCAACAGTTTGCCGTTGCTTATAGTCTGCACTACACCAGTATCATGCCAGAACTAAAGTTGTACGATACTAGTATCGTGCCATTACTCCGCCCAGGTTCGGCAGAAGATCGTGAGACAATGGTTTGCCGTTTTATGCAGACTGTACTACGCCAGTATCGTGCCAGTACCCTGCCAAGATCCGGCGCATATCCGTGAGACAGTGGGCTTGAAGTTAGCATTAGCTCGTAGAACCAGGGCTGATTTTTGTTTAATACTGCACAGAATCCGTACTGGGTCGATATTGGTCTGCCGATATTGGAACTTAGATTAGGCACAGTACAGATCCAGTGTCAATATCCGTACTACGCCAGGATAGGCTAGCCGAGTGTTGGAACATTGCTGTTGCCGCGCTACCGGGCCAATTATAAGCAATGGCCCAATTCTGTAATTTCCCATTGGGGAGGAGTGGTTCGGAATATTTGGGAACGGGTTTACCCTCGAACCGCAGTCATGCCTCAGTTCCCTGGGGCACAGCCTCCGCTTAGCCGGTCCCGGAATACGAGGACGGACTGGACTCGCTCGTAACAACACAGATTCCGATCTCTGTGCTCACATCGCACTACCCGATCAGGGTCCTAAAGTGGCTGGCCCCTGAACTCGCACGGTAGACTCCATGATGATAAATAATTGAAAAATAAGGAATTAATCCTAATCTATCTCAACCTGAAATAATTCTGATAATATTAACTCTAATAACACAGCCACACAACAAAAAATTGTTTTTCGGGCCTGGAGGTCAGACCATGTTGACTATGTTTTTTGAGTCGCTGAATCCGAATTCGAGGTCCAAAAACCCCCAGCACGTCAGGGTTCTGACATAACCTCATAAAACCTTATAAAACTTCATTTTCTCAAGTCCGGGGGTCAGACCATGTTTATTATATGTTTTCTGGGTCGCTGAATCCGAATCGCATGAGGAAATTGTTTGCCGCAAAAGGATTCCTGTTGAGACAAATAAAAATCCTCTCAACCTTAAATTTAACAGGAAATTCCATTTAGATTAAGACACATCCTTTTGTTACAAGAGGACATTTCTCTGAGTGGCAGACTCACGTACGTCTGATGAATAAATTTCACGAGTTTCTTTAAAAATCAAAACCCGGACGTGCTGCTGTTTTTGAGACCACGGATTCGGATCCAGCGACCTGAAAAACATATAGTAAACATGGTCTGACCCCCGTACTGGGAAAAAAGTTTTTTGAGGTTTTTAGATGTTGTGTCAAAACACTGACTTGCTTGGATTTTTTGGACATCAGATTCGGATTAAGAGAGCCCAAAAACATATAATAAACATGGTCTGACCCCAGACTTGAATGAAAACGTATGAGGTCCTGTGAAATTATGTCAGAACCCTGACGTGCTGGGGTTTTTTGGAACTCGGATTTGGATTCAGCGACCCCAAAAACATATAATACACATGGTCTGGCCCCCAGACTTAAACAAAAAATTTGTTTATGAGGTTATGTCAGAACCCTGACATGCTGGGGTTTTTTGGAACTCGGATTCAGATTCAGCGACCCCAAAAACATATTAAACCTGGTCTGACCCCTGGACTTGAAAAAATAAAATTTTTCGAGGTTTTATGAGGTTATGTCAGAACCCTGACGTGCTGGGGTTTTCTGAATATTTAGACGTGCACAGTTGTCACTTGGACAACTGTGCACGTGCACAGATGGACTTCTGTGCACTTTAACAAGCACAGATGTCACTTGCCCAACTGTGCACGTTTATGTCCTTACGCAAGGGTTTATACGAGGGTAATCCTTTGTATCTATGTATAATAAATTTTTAACAGTTAAAATTATTCAATGCTAGTGGAATGGAGAGTATTAACTTTCTTAATGTTACTTTGAAAATATTTCAAATATTATTTTTAAGAAATTATTCCTTTTAAATTATTAATGATATATGAAAATCTCTCTTTGTTCGACCTTTTTAAAAACGCGCCATTGCATGCACGTGAAGCAGGCGTAATGTGGCCGCTTCCATCCCAGTGACGTTCGGACATACGCACTTCGCCGCCGCGCCGGGCTGACATGAAACTTTACGCCCGCCATATGAAACTTTAGGCCCGATACACATACAAATACAGTACTGGTCAAACTAGCCTTCTTTACGCCCTCGATACACAATGTACTATTTTGAATTTACTTTTCAATAGTTTCATCTCATTAAGCTTCTTTGAGTCTTCCAGTGGATATGGAGACATCTGATGTCCTTTGAACGTCCTAATGACCACTAACTACCGTGCCTACTTGGTAGGTATTTATTTTCTTCAAGTTACTTATCTGTCTTTGATTTGACAAAATCGTTCACTTATTTTATGTATTTTTTATGATTTGACAAAGAGCAAACTGGAAAAGAAATTTTAAAAATATTCTTGATCAGTGTTTTACTGTTGTTTATGTGGCGATGTATAATGACGGGTTACGCATTTGTCTTCGTCATTGGTTAAGTTAGTTTTTAGAGGTTGCTCAAAGCCCATAAATGTTCACGTGTATTTCCTCTGGAAAGAGGCCTTTTTGAAAATTTGCGGAAGAATCGTTAATATTAAATTGTCTTGTTGCATCTGGAATGATTTTCTCGAAAATTTTCTGCTAAATACTTCTTAAATTCAACACCTATAAATCATTTTTATAGGGTCTCGAAAAAATCTCCATAAGTGGAAAAATAAAGTATTATGTGCCGCAAGAAAAAAAGGTCCCTTGCTCAAGCATGTATCAAAAATAGTGCAAAAATGTTTGAAGTTCGACGGATTCCAGAGTTTAACTTGCATTAAAACAACTATAAAACCTTACTAATTCTCTCTATTCATCATATCTCATAAATTGGCCTAGTTTCAAGTGCTTTTTCGTACAAAAATTCATAATTGGTTCCGAATATCAAAACTGTACGTATCACTCCAAAGGTAAGATTCATAAATCTATTAAAATTTGTTGAAATGGATATTTCCTAGTTGAATAATAATATTTTGCAGCCCAAAATTCGATTGTTAAATGATAAACTTACTAAGACTATAGCCAGAAAGTTTTCAATTCTTAAAAACAAATGGGATAAAGAATTCGGACATGCGCAAAAGTTTGAAAATCCCGCGAGCCTCACTTTTGATGAATTCATAAAATTCAATGAATTCATAGATTTCCATGAATTCGTAGTGAATTCGCTGAATTCGATAAAATCGTTGAATTCTCTGAATTTCCTGAATTCTCTGAATTTCCTGAATTCTCTGAATTTCCTGAATTCTCTGAATTCCCCGAATTCTCTGAATTCCCCGAATTCTCTGAATTTCCTGAATCCTTCGAATTTTCGTGAATTCCTTGAGTTCGCTGAATTCCTTAAATTATCGGAATGCCTCCAATTTGCTGAATGCCTTGCTTTCTCCGAATCCCTTGAAATCCGTGAATTCTTCGAATTTTCTGAATTCTTTGAATTCTCTGAATTCCTTGAACTCTCTGAATTACTTAAATTCTCTGAATTCCTCGAATTCTCTGAACTCCTTGAATTCTCTGAATCCTTAAATTCTCTGAATTCCTTGAACTCTCTGAATTACTTAAATTCTCTGAATTCCTTTAATTCTCTAAATTCTCTGAATTCCTTGTATTCTCTGAATTCTCGGAATCCTCTGAATTCTCTGAATCCTTGAATTCTCTGAACTCCTTGTATTCTCCGAATCCTTGAATTGACTGAATTCTTCGAATTTTCTGAATTCTTTGACTTATTTGAATCCTTGAACTCTCTGAATTCCTTGAATTCTGTGAATTCTTTGGATTCTCCGAATTCTTTGAATTCCTTGAATTCTCTGAATTTCTTGAACTCTCTGAATTCCTTGAATTCTCTGGATTCCTTGAATTCGTTAAATTTGAAGAATTCTGTGAATTCCTTGAATTCGTTAAATTTGTTGAATTCGTTGAATTTGTGTATCTCTGAATTCTGTGAATTTGTTGAATTCTCTGAATTCCTTGAATTTGTTGAATTCCTTGAATTCGCTGAATTTCTAGAATTCGCGGAATGCCTTCAAATTTTCTGAATGTCGAGATTTCTCTGAATTCCTTGAATTTTCACAATTACCTGAATTATCTGAATAACCTGAATTCTCTGAATTCCCTGACTTCTCTGAATTCCCTGAATTCTCTCAATTCCCTGAATTCGTTTAATTCGTCGAATTCGTCGAATTCTCTGAATTCCTTGAGTTCACTGAATTCTTTGAATTAGCCTAATGCCTTCAATTTGCTGAATGCCTTGCTTTCTCTTAATCCCTTGAATTTTCTGAATCCCTTGAATTATCTAAATTCTTTGAATCCTTTGAATTCTCTGAATTCCTTGAACTCTCTGAATTACTGAAATTCTCCGAAGTCCCTGAATTCTTTGAATTCCATGAATTCCTTGAGTTTGTTGAATTTCTTGGATTCGCTAAATGCCTTCAATTTGCTGAATACCTTGAATTCTCCGAATCCCTTGAATTCTCTGAATGTAAGAAATTCTCTGAATTCTTCGAACTCTCTGAATTACTTAAATCCTCTGAATTCCCTGAATTCTCTGTACTCCCTGGATTCGTTGAATTCTCTAAATTACTTAAGTTTGTTGAATTCCTTCAATTCACTGAATGCCTCCAATTTGCTGAATGCCTTGCTTTCTCTGAATCCCTTGAATTCTGCGAATTCTCTGAATTCTGCGAATTCTCTGAATTCTGCGAATTCTCTGAATTCTTCGAATTCTCTGAATTCCTTGAAGTCTCTGAATTACTTGAGTACAACCCTTACGTAAGGACATAAACGTGCACAGTTGGGCAAGTGACATATGTGCACGTGCACAGTTGGGCAAAGGACATCTGTTCACGTGCACAGTTGGGCAAGGGACATATGTTCACGTGCACAGTTGGGCAAGTGACATCTGTGCACGTGCACAGTTAGGAAAGTGACATCCGTGCACGGTAGAGTGCACAAGAGTCCATCTGTGCACGTCTAAATTTCGACGTGCACAGTTGTCCAAGTACCATCTGTGCACGTGCACAGTTGTCCAAATAAAAACTCTACACGTCGAAATTTCGACGTGCACAGATGGGCTCCTGTGGTCTTGGACGTGCACAGTTGACCGTCCGGCCATCGACGTGCACAGTTGGGCACGTGCAAAGTTGCTACGTGCAAAGTTGTCCGTCACCCGAAATATAAATATTATAATTCTTATAAAAGTAATATGAATTCATTATAACTTTAATACAATTAATTATGATTTGAGCATTTATGCAATTATATATTGTAATTTCCTAAATCATTTATTCCAAAATGATTATTTTCTGAATTCACTCCTGTAATTTTAGTTTAAGTCCAAATCGTGATCCTGTTTAGAAACTAGCTAAAATATGGACAGTCTTCATATATTCCAATTCGTAACGAACTTCTAGATAGCGCCAAGACTTGTACTAGACAGCAGAAAGGTTCAAATTAAACACGTAGAAAAACTAGATAGTGCCAGTGTAGCGGCGGACTAGTATTGCGTGCATAGACAGGCTTGAGAAAAAACTGTACTGGCTTCAGCATGAGTCAAGAACAAAGTCAAGGATGCCACGAAATTTTTCCACTCGGGAACCAGCCGCTTTTATCCTTAGCCCACACAATACTATAAACAGTGAACAAATACAGATAGGATAATTCAAAACAAATAATTTATTCAGTGTGAATCAAAAGATGTTATATAGAATAATAGGGTCTGTAAATTATTAAATCAGTAGTTAACCTGAATCTGGATATTGAATTCCGGTTAAACGGCTCTACAAATACTTTCTTATCGCACATGGATAAAAATCTGGAGTTCAAACACGGAAATACGGAAAAAACAAATGAATAAAATTAAAATATAGATGAATAAAACAACTTTTGTTTTTGAAACAGCCAACTGTAACCTCGATGCAAGGATTTTCATATATTTGAATTAACTATGTGACGTAATGAGTTTCAGATATAATACAAAATCGACGGAAACAAAAAGGATCAATTTTGTTGCAAAGCATTTTGCTCCAACGATCATTTGACTCTCGAGATCATAATGATCTGTCCATTCAGATCACCTTGATCATCTTTTTCGGATCATTTGTCAGACTAAACAAAATGACCGCCAATTTTTGGCGCCGATGTCATAACGACATAACCTAAAAAATTTTATCTATCCGCACGCAAGTGACAACTACACTTAACAGGTGATATTTTCTAATATCAGATTTCATTAATTTTTCAACTTTTCAAGTACACTGCCATCTGTCGTCAGCCATCTTGCTTTGACTTGATACAGGGTCCCGCATCAGGTCATTATGATCTCAAAATTCGATCATTCATTCCGGCCGATCAAACTGCTCTTGATTTTAGTATCATTTTTGTTGTATATCAAAATGATATTGATTTCGGTATCATTTGGAACATTTTTTTTACTGTTTTTGTCTTAACCATTCATTTATGTGATACATTAATAATGATACTTACAATAAATTATGCTACAAATATATATTTCAATAATTTTACCAATACCTTTGGTTAGTTTCTAACAATATTTCTAGCTAAATCAAGGATAAATATCGCTGGTTTAGCTCTACATTTTTTTCCATTTATTTCCAAAAGAAGTGCGATTTTAGCGCCTACTAACCACAAAGTACTACTATTAGAACGCACGCCTATGGCGGGCATGATGCAAAACAGCCAACAACGGCGACCACTAGTTCTCGGATTTTCATTTATTCCCAGATAAGAGCGCTACATGCGGGAAATTGAGGAAATACGATAACTACGATTACTACTATTATTATTATTATTAGGGTATAGTAGCAGATGACAAGTTAGTTACAAATTTTCTCTGAAGGGGCACACTCATCTGGGAATAAATCTCTCCAAGGGGAAAATTCATAAAATCCAAGGACTGGCGCATAAGCCGGAGGGACTCCACGTATGCGACAGAGAGCCACTGCCGAAAACGCTTTTGCGCCGACGCAAAACTGAGCCACTCTCGTATTTAAGCTGGCTTAGTCTCAGTCGGCCTACTGTAGGCTCGCTGATTAACTCCGTTGAGTCAATGGTGTGTGAACCATTTCCTAATATTATGCAATATACGCCCGTGAGTACCTGCGCACTGCTCTTTTGTCCCTACGTCAGTAAGCAAGCCTCCATTGCTCTGCACATCGCCACATTCCGAAGCTTTACGAGTCCAGGAGCTCTAGTAATAGCATAACTTGAGGGCGCTTACCTCCGGGCTCCAGTTTACTTCTTGCTACAAAGATCCCTAAAATAGTATTTATCAAGTCCTATAGGCTTATGAAGCAATGGCGAACTGTGATTTAATTGGTTATCCGAGACAAGGTTTAATACGTGAAAGAAACTCCTGAAAATTTATGTTCCAGAGAATTTTTAACCTGGAATCGATATAAACTTTATCCTTCGTCGTTTTTCAGAGCGTAGACGTAATACACAGAATTTCGTTCAGTTTCTTAGGAGATAGCCCGATAAAAAGAAATATCTAGCGTACAGCTATAGGTGCGATCGCTGAATTTAAGTGAGTGACTCGCGGATCTTGAGATCGCAGCTGGACTTGGTCGTGGTCGTGGATACGCAGTTCAGATTGAACTGGACCCTTTGTGTCGTTCCCTGAGTGACGTCTTCATGTCTAGCTCTGCGGGGCATTCCTCTTCCTTATTGTGCGATATCCATGGGATATCGTCAGGCTCACGTCAGTCCCTATTTATATTACCCAGGAGCCCTGTTATGCTTACACAAACACTTGAAATTACTAACACATAATATCTCTCAGTATAACTTACAAATAACAATATTACGGTAGACTGGGGGAAGCGTCTGCAGGTTAATATTCATTGCTCTGTATGAAATTAATCAGACGTGGAATTGATGAGTTTTCTTACATTCTTATCCTAAATGAGAAGGCATTAGTTTTACAGGTAAGGTTTTACTTCTCCGGTTTTCTAAATTTCAGTTCTCAAGTTATTCGATGTTGCTTTTCCTTATGTATTAACGATTTTTGAAAGAAAATGATTTTCAACAATATTTTCAATACGTGAGTTAAATGTTAAACGACTATCAAAAAGAACTTCAAGGTCTTTGATCATATGAACCCTTACTATATTTTCTCCATCAATACGCCTGTTGGGTAGCTACGACAGCTTCACAAATTTGGAACTATTGGGAAGAAATTTGAATTTGAATTCAATATTAACGAAAAATCTAATAGTAAACAATCAGTTTGAAACCAAAGAATAACATTTTTGATTGAAATGAATTGATATTCACTGCTTTTTGTCATAAACCTTGCCCAAATAACTTCGAGATACCCAATAGTTCGCGTATCAGATGGCGCTGTTGTCAAAGTCACAGAGGTATCCTAAAGGCGTATTGAGTATTGGTATATAAACGTTGAATTCTATTTTGTGAGTGATCCCAGCCTACACTTCGCAGGATTAATAGGGAGCAAGTGGACATTGAACCATTTTTTTAACCTTTCAAGGCTAGTCTGTAGAATTTCACAAGAAATGCCGCTAGAAATAGGATAATATAATTTAATATCATCAGTCTAGGACAAGTAGTAACAAAGTAAAGATATCATTCAGAAATGTAATTAACAATAGCGGGCCAAGAAGTGGTTCGTTGGTCGTGGAGGTTAAGGCATAGGCTTTGGACCCACTCCGTCGGCTTGCGGGTTCGATTCCCGCCTCGCACTCTGGAAGAGTCTCGGTGGCCCATGCGGTGAACACTTGCCTAGCAAGGGAGTTGTTCATCTCCGGAGAGTCTTGGGACTGGTACCTCTAGAGAAAAAGGTTCTCTAAGTACTTAAGGCTGTTGCTCTTGGTGGTTCGGAACCCACCATAAACTGTAGGTCCCCCTCCCACCACCAAGTAAGTGTGTGGGGGGTGTGTGGAAGAATAGGGAAGAGATACAAGAACAATGTAAACCCTTACGGGACACATTAGAAGCTTCCATTCCATTCCAATAGCGGGCCAAGATTTGAATCTTGGGGTACACCCGATGTAGGCCAGAATTTGCGAGATGAGTGCCCATTATATTTAACTTCATTCTCTCGTTCAGACAGACAGAATTTTAATAAATTTTTCACAGATGGTGGAAAATCTATGTCGTAAATATTGTTAATTAAAATATGATGACCAACTCTTTCAAAAGCAAACATTCGGGAAAATTTAAGATTTTAGTGTTAAATCAAAAATAATTGTCAGCGTTATTATTGATAATGGTAATAATAGTTATTTTCCCTAAAAACGTCCGAATTACTAACATTCAACATTAATTTTGTCAGATTTATTCAGTTGATCGAATAATCACACAAAAATGCTGTATTATTTTTTTATAATCTTGAAAGAAGCAACAAAATCAAAGTTGAACATACATTTGAAAATTAATAAAAGTTGATATGGTAAATATCACTAAATTGATTTTAACAGTAATTTCACTATGAAAAAAGTAGGATACGACTGTTATTGAACACTACTGAGATCCAGCAGTATTTACTATAATAATACTCATCATTCACATATATTTAATCATCCTACACTGAGAAACCCTTGTTTGTATTTCTTGTTAAAAATCACACTAGATTTCACTATCTGAACTTTGCAATGAGAGGCAAAAAGCAAATTTTAATAATATTTACTAACCTCAATAGTAACTCGTAGCTAATTAAAGAAATATAAAATATATTGGAATAAAAGTTAAAACAATTGCATTTATTGTAAAAGACATTTGAAGTATTTATTAACCTCTGTAGTAAAACTGCAAGTCTGCACTATTTACTAATTTTGGTAGGAGAAAATAGTAAATTTGTTGGATTAATATCTGTAGAAGATAACAGTATTTACAAAGTGCTGTAGTAAAATGATGCGCAGGGACCGTGCGCACCGAATTACTAACTGGTTAGCAAAATCTGCTACAGTGGGAATAGTAAAAAAAATAAATACGTGTTGCTAACTTTCACACAAGCCTACCTACACACATGTTCTACATTTAACGCATAATTCACATTTATTTAAATTAAGAATTGACAACATTAGAAATTACATATATGTATATATTGTTAAAAGATAGTATTTTATATTATAAAGCTGAAACAGAAAAATCGGGTTAGAAGAAAACGAAGGCTGGCGGGAATCGAACACGCGTCTCCGGGACAGCAGTCGGGCGATGATCCATCTACCTATAAGACATTGTGGGACTCAGAATGAAAACTTCCATATGACCTAAATGATAGAAAGTTTATTGGTTCTAATTCATTTAATCCTTAATTGATTAATATTCATGATATTTTTATAATTTTAAACAACAAAATTTTTAATGTAATTAAAATAAGTAAATATTTTTTTTAAATTATGTTTTTTTGCGGTTTTTGCATTGAAACATAAATTAGATGTCATTTTCGCAACCTAAAAATATGATCGGCGATCGACAAACGTCAGATGCACTCGGCCGCGCTCGGTCCAAGGCTCGATACTTTCTGCTAAATCAGTTAGTAATATTTAGGACCAAATTTAATAATTGGTATTAACCTTTGTTACAAAAAGTAGGAAATGTCCATAATTCACATCGTGTTCCTACAGACAATAGTAATTTCTTCTACATTCTTTAGTATATTATGTTATTTAAAATACTTATTACTTTTTTTTTTTTTTGTACAATTTAGAAATTTCTCTACTAATTTTTCCTACATCGGATTTTACTACAGAGAATAGTAAGGATTGCTATTACCAAATAGGAAATCTTCTTATAAAAATAGTATAACTTATTATTTATGTATTAAAATGTCAAAATTTAAGCATTTTGCCCCCATTTGCTATCCGTTTTAGTAATTTTTCTAACCTAAAGTTTCTCAGTGTATGGGTGAAATTGATGCCGATCAAGATTAGAAAAAATTTCTAAAATAAAACAAAAAATCGACTTTAAAAAAGCGCTGAACAAAAAAAGAATAATTTATCATCAAAAGCAAATTAGGAATATGAAGAGAACGACAGACATAGAATAATTTTACATTGCAAACAACAAATTGTTTACCTCATGTTGTTTAAACATTCCAGAACCGTACGCTGGTATAACGGTTTGTCAATGAATATTTGGTGATGCGCCACTTATGTTTCAAACTAGAGGCTAGGAGGCTTAAGAATTGCCCAAGTGCAAATTGCCGGGACTGAACACACGGCCCAGGCTTGATCCAATTTCGGCAGCCAAAGATCGGCTAATGTTATTGGGCCAATATCGGCATGTTTTATGAGGAAAAGCCAGAGATCGGCCCAGACGCGGCGCATTACTGTTCCAAACTTCGCCTTTACTCTGGCAAAACATGTTTTAATGGGAGAAGCCGTAGTCTGGCCCAGCAAAGGCGCATCACTGGGCCCAGTGTTACTTTTACTACGGCAAACCATGTTTTAAGAGGAAAAGCCAGAATTCGGCCCAGTCTCGGCGGGATGCTGTTCCAAACTTCGAACCAGGTGGAAATTTCCGCACTCCGCCGGAGTTCACCACAGAAGCAGTACTGGACCAGTATTGGTCACCAGTACAGATAATCGGCCATTCGCCCAGTACAAATTTCTAAGTTCCGTCGTTAAAAAAATATTACATGAAGAAAAATTTTAATCGATATAAATTATTTATTAAAAAATTATTTTATTGATATTCCTGTTAACAATTCGTGTAGTTTACATTTACATAACGTCGTACGATAATCAATATTTAATTAGGAAAAGAGAGTTTAAAATTTGGTGTTTTAACTTTTTTGAGCTGTAGCTTATGAGGATGGCTTTTTCATCGAGTTTCAACTTGTAGGCTTAGCGCAATGGTTAAGATTTTTGACTGCTAGGCGATAGATTTAGGTATAGATGTAGGTTCGATGCCCCGTAGCGTAATACATTTTATTTGTAATATAATATTTAAAATGTAATATATGTATTCACTCTACATATATAGATGCGTCCTAAAAACAATGCTATGATTTTTTATTGTTTTTTAAATCAACTCCGGTGATGGCGGCCAGAGTCTGGGCTAGAATTGGCCGCCAAGTGCATACCGGAGTTATCATTCCAGCAACGGTACGATATTGGCAGCCGAACTTTGGCAATATTTTTGCCGATACTGGGCCAGTGATGGGCCGTATCTAACTTCGCACTTGGGCGATTTCTCAGTCTCCTGCCAGCTCTGATGGGATATTAAACATTTTTAAAAATCTGCCCGCTGCGCGGTCACATTCTCAACGCGCGCGGCTCGCAAGTATGAGCGCGCCTAGGGCGCGCGATTGTTGGTTCTCGCGCTTCGCGCTCGATAACGTATTTTCCTCGCGCTACGCGCTCGGTCTTTGTAATTCCCTCACATTTGCGCGCAAGTCTTTTAAAATTAAAGGTTAATGCATCGACAGATGTAATTTAGTGATTGTGAATTCTCTTTTGTCAAAGCTTCTTCGGCTTTAACGAACACATTCTCATCACGTATCTCGTGCTTCGCACTCGATTTTGTCGAAAGTGCGAACTTTTCTACATTATGTTTAACTCTATTATGTCAAATGTATATCATATTTATTTCTATAAATCGGGTTTGGGCTGCTTATTCAGATATTGCAAAATAAGGTACAAATTTTATTTTCCATGGTTACTTTAATACTTGCAAATTGTTATCAAATCTGTGATTGCAGCTTGTATCGTTTTTCCATAAATTTAATTTGTTTATTTTCAATGTTATTTTTTACGATTAAAACTAAAAATACGCATCCTATCGTAAGGTGGTTCTGAGAAAATTTGTAGATATAATTTAGGCGAAAAATTTTGTTAAATAAAATGTCATTGTAACTTATGTCCTTTTCCCTTTTTTTTAAATTATTTTTATATTTTCTTAACAAGAGTTTATAATAAATTTGTAGATGTTTTTCCAAAAATTAAATTTTTTAAAATCTTATTTGTTACGATTAAAAGAAAATCTACACGTCATATCCCAAAATTATTAATAACAAATTTGTAGCTCTTTTTTGTTTGAATAACTTTTGTCTCATTATTGTTCTTCCGTAGCTGGTATCGTTTGTTCAAAATCTTGAATTTTTTTATTTTTGATGTTTTTTTAATTATCAAACAAAAAGTACGTGTCCTATAAAAAAGTGAATAATAACAAATTTGAGATCTTTTCTAGGTGCACAATTTTTCATGAATCATTTTTTTTTAAATCTCGCATAGTTCGACCGCAAAATGGAATTTTTGATTTTTCATTATTTTTTGTGCGATCAAAATTTGAATTTTCGATTTAACGGCAAAATTCAAAAAGTTGTTATGACAATCTTATAGGGCTTCCAAAAAGCGTTTTTCTTCTGTCTTTTTATCGAAAAAAGTTGAGTTTATCGAAAAAACCGCTGACTTTACCGAAAAAGTGAAAAAAGTCAATGAATTATTGAAACACAGTCTAGGAACATGGGGCATACTTTCTGAAGGGATGGGGTCAACTTTGCACGTAGCAACTTTGCACGTGCCCAACTGTACACGTCGATGGCCAGACAGACAACTGTGCACGTCGTTGGTCAGAGGGACAACTGTGCAGTGACAACTGTGCACGTGCCATCTGTGCACGTGCATAGCTGTCACTTGGACATCTGTGCACGTGCACAGTTGTCCAAGTGCCAACTGTGCACGTCTAAATTTCGACGTGCACAGTTGTTCAAGTACCATCTGTGCACGTGCACAGTTGTCCAAATGACAACTGTGCACGTCGAAATTTAGACGTGCACAGATGGACTCCTGTGCACTTTAACGTGCACAGATGTCACTTTCCTAACTGTGCACGTGCACAGTTGTCACTTGCCCAACTGTGCACGTGCACAGATGTCCCTTGCCCAACTGTGCACGTGCACAGAGGTCACTTGCCCAACTGTGCACGTTTATGTCCTTACGTAAGGGTTTATACGAGGGTGATCCTTTGTATCTACGTATAATAAATTTTCAACAGTTAAAATTATTCAATCCTGGTGGAATGGAGCGTATCAACTTTATTAAAGTTAGTTTTAAAATATTTCAAATATTATTTTGATGAAATTATTCCTTTCAAATTATTGAAGATATGTGAAAATCTTTTTTCGTTCGACCCCCTTGAAAACGCGTCATTGCATGCACATGAAGCAGGCGTAATGTGGCCACTTTCAGCCCAGTGACGTTCGGACATGCGCACTCCGCCGCCGGGCTGACATGAAACTTTACGCCCGCTATATAAAACTTTAGGCCCGCTACACATACAAATACAGTACAGTGTTTGTCAAGGGCGTACGACTATTTTGACTCGTCAAAATAGCCTTCTTTACGCCCTCGATACACAATGTACTATGTATTTTGAATTTACTTTTCAATAGTTTCATCTTATTAAGCTTCTTTGAATCTTCCAGTGGGCATAGAGACATCTGATGTCCTTTGAACGTCCTAATGATCACTAACTACCGTGCCTACTTGGTAGGTATTTATTTTTTTCTAGTTACTTATCTGTCTTTGATTTGACCAAATCGTTTATTTCTTTTATTCCTTTTTTTATGATTTCACAAAAAATAAACTGGAAAAGAAATTTTTTTAAATATTTTTAATGAATGTTTTACTGTTGTTTATGCGGCGATGTATAATAACGGGTTACACATTTTTCTTGGTCATTGGTTAGAGAAATCTCAAGGTTTATTTATTTGGGTGGTTCACATGTTTTTCTTCCAATTTTCTTGGTCTCGCCCGCCAAATTTATTCATACACAAAAAAAGTAAGCACGTATTTTTCTCACTTTAAGATAAATTGATTTATAGAGGTCGTTCAAAGCCCATGAATGTTCACGTGTATTTCCTCTGGAAAAAGGCCTTTTTGAAAATTTGCGATAGAATCGTTAATATTAAATTATTTTGCTGCACCTGGCACGATTTTCTTGAAAATTTTCTGCTAAATACTACATAAGTGGAAAAATGAAGTGTTATGTCCCGCAAGAAAAAAAGTTCCCTTCCTCAAGCATGGGTCAAGAATAGTGCAACATTTTTTGAAGTCCGACGGATTCCAGAGTTTAACTTGCATAAAAACAACTATAAAACCTTACAAATTCTCTCTATTCATCCTATCTCATAAATTGGCCTAGTTTTAAGTGCTTTTCCCTACAAAAATTCATGATTGGTTCCGAATATCAAAACTGTACGTATCACTCCAAAGGTAAGATTCATAAATCTATTAAAATTTGTTGAATTGATATTTCCTAGTTGAATAATAATATTTTGCAGCCCAAAATTCGACTGTTAAACGATAAACTTTCCAAGACTATAGCCAGAAAGCGTTCAATTCTAAAGAACAAATGGGAGAAAGAATTCGCACATGCGCTAAAGTTTGAAAATCCCGCGAGCCTCACTTTTGACGAATTCATAGAATTCAAGGAATTCATAGATTTCCGTGAATTCGTAGTGAATTCGATGAATGCATTAAAATCGTTGCATTCTCTGAATTCCTTTAACTCTCTGAATTACTCTAACTCTCCGAATCCCTTGACTTTTTTTAATTCCTTGAATTCTCTGAATTCCTAGAATTCTCTGAATTCCTTGAATTCTCCGAATCCCTTGAATTCTCTGAATTCCTTGAATTCTCCGAATCCCTTGAATTCTCTGAATTCCTTGAACTCTCTGAATTACTTAAGTAGAACCCTGACGTAAAGACATGAACGTGCACAGTTGAGCACGTGACATCTGTGCACGTGCAAAGTTGGGAAAGGGACATCTGTGCACGCGCACAGTTGGACAAGGGACCTCTGTGCACGTGCTCAGTTAGGAAAGTGACATCTGTGCACGGTAAAGTGCACAGGAGTCCATCTGTGCACGCCTAAATTTCGACGTGCACAGTTGCCCAAGTACCATCTGTGCACGTGCACAGTTGTCCAAGTGACAACTGTGCACGTCTAAATTTCGACGTGCACAGTTGTTCAAGTGCCATCTGTGCACGTGCTCAGTTGTCCAAATGACAACTGTGCACGTCGAAATTTCGACGTGCGCAGATGGGCTCCTGTTGTCTTGGACGTGCACAGATGGACGTGCACAGTTGTCCGTCCGGCCATCGACGTGCACAG